>JAUELF010157185.1:0-14850 GCA_031471495.1 Clinocardium nuttallii | reverse complement strand
CTTCTCGGGTTAGAATGTCCAATGCTATATATGTACCAGTACGACCGACCCCCGCACTGTTGGTAACAAATCATAAATAAGTAATAAAGGTTAGAAAGTCCACTGCTATATATGTACCAGTACGACCGACTCCCGCACTGTTGGTAACACATCATAAATAAGTAATAAACGTTAGAAAGTATAGTGCTATATATGTACGCGTACGACCGATCCCGGAACTCTTGGTAAAAAATCATAAATAAGTAATAAAGGTTAGAAAGTCCAATGCTATATATGTACCTGTACGACCGACTCCCGCACTGTTGGTAGCAAATCATAAATAAGTAATAACGGTTAGAAAGTCCAATGCTATGTATACCCGTGCAACCACTTCCCGCACAGTTGATAATATATTATAAATAATTAGTAACTGTTGTAAAATTCAATGCTATATATTTACCCGTAACGTCAAAATCCAGCACTGATGGTAATAGATAATAAATTAGTATTAAAGGTAAGAATTCCCAATGATATATATGTTATGTCTTATGTAACAATATCAAATGCTCTATATGTCAAAATCAGTGAGTGCTATGTCCGACTCCAGCGCTGTTAGTCACAAGTCATAGCTGTAACACTGCCAAGTACTTTGTATGTTTAGTCCAATTCTTTGAATGATATGTACGAGTCCTCCGCTGTTGAACGCAAGTTATACATGAACACACGACATTTCCCTAAACAATATTAGTGTAGACCAGAAACTGGATGTTAAACCTGTACAGTATTGTCTTCCGACAAAGCAATGGTTTCATGCAAAATGACTGTAACTACATCTTGATCAAGATGTAGTTACAACCGTTTTGCATGAAACCTCGATATATTGGTTGATATGGGATCATTCTTAATTTCATAAATTAAAAAAAATATTCAATAAGGGATAGCCAAGCCGCGATAGCTAAGTCGGTAACGACGATCGACAGGTTTCCAGTGATCAATAGAAATCAACGTTATTCGTCCTCAACCAATTAACTGACAGGTATATGCGAGATGTTCAAAGTGTTTTTAAAGTCCTGTGCTATAGAAGCGTCTGTAGGATGTGGGAAAAGGTTAACATTTAAACACTTTATAATGTTTTATTTCAGAAAAAGTGTTTTCAAGGGAAAGTAGTTAAGAACGACACCTCACTACAACGTAAGTACCTGCAGTGAACGACGATGGGTCCTTCGGTAATTTTCGGGACGTGTTCGACAGACTCGCGAAATTCCACGAGTGAGGCAACATTTTCCGGTGTCCCTCGGTCTGGCCAGGCGGTAAAATGGAAATGATGGATCCTGGATACTTTGGAGTTCTGAATGAAACATAATGACAGAGGTTGTTAACTTTAATACTTTTCCCGCAATAAGCGCCTTTAAAACATAAGAAAACAAGAAGAAGAAGAAGAGAAGAACAAATGAAAGATAATAAGAATACCATTGTTAACTTTAAAACATTCTCTCATTATACTCATATACACCATTGATAAAAAAAGATGAAGGGGAAAGAAGAAGAAGAAGAAGAAAAAGAAGAAGAAGAAGACGACGAAGAAGAAGACGAAGGAGAAGAAGAAGAAGAAAAAGGAGAAGCAGAAGAAGAAAAAGGAGATACAGAAGAAGAAGAAGAAGAAGAAGAAGAAGAAGAAGAAAAACAAGAAGAAAAACAAGAAGAAAAGAAAAAGAGGAATGTGAATAAGAATATCATTGTCAACTTTAAAACATTCGATTATCCTCATATACAGTACTTTTATCACCATTGAAGAAAAAGAAGAAGAAAATAAAAAGAGGAAGAAAAAGAAGAAGAAGAAGTAACACAACGAAGAAGAAGATGAAGAAGAAGATGATGAAGAAGAAGATGGGTTAGAAGAAGAAGAGAAACAAGAACAACAAAAACACAAATAATACCATTGACTTACCTTTCTCATGGTAAGTTTTGTTACGGTAAAGTCAGCGTATCTTTCATCACTCATACAATGTACATTGGTGTCTCCGTATGTTTTATGTTCTCCGACATCAGGCCAATATTTCCCACATTTCATTTTCTGTAGGTAGAGTTAATAAATGAGTAAATTACTTTATTAAGAAACTTTTGATTATCAAATTCAAAACAAACGAGGAACTGAACATATTAAAGGTGCTGAATCACATAAATCTAATAATATAGTCAATGTTTCAAACTCTCCATAGATGTCTTGATATACTAGAATCATAATACTGGGATAAAATCAAAGAAATAATTTCACTTTTTAGTTCCATAAACCTGTATATATTGATCGTATATGTTTAAATTCTACTGGGTATACATACCCATGAATCCATTTTTTACACATTGTCATGACTTTTAATTTACAATTCTTCAACACTTACTGCAAAAATAGATCTGAACTACTTAGAACCTACTTATTTGTCACTATTAGCAATATTGGCAGAAGTTTCACCATTTCAAAATTTTGATCACAATCTGGGGTTCAGCACCTTTAAAATAAACAGACATCAACAGCAGATTATAGTTTGCTAATTGGACGATAAACCATAATGTCGCAGTTGAAAAGATATATTTTTCAAATGAATCCCATTTCTATAAGAATTTTACAGCAAACAAGCATAATTGTCGAGAATTTGGGATTTTATCTGGAAATACCACATAACGACGATAAAATTGACGTATGGGCATCACTGAGCCCAACCGGTGTCATCGGGTAATTTTTCTTCGAATCGGACAGAGACAAGTGGTCAGTATTTGACATTGTTGGAGAGACAATTCCTTCCTGCACTGCACAGAAAAGACATTATTAACAGTAATACGAATTGGCTTCAGCAAAACGGAGCTACACCACATACGACAGGGCAGTTGCTCGATTGGCTGCGAAACACGTTCGGTGAAAATTACATTTCATTAAAAACAGACACAATTTGGCCAGTGCATTCTCAAGACCTTAGACTGTTTTTATTTGCATGGGAATACTTGTAAGATAAAGTTAACAATCCAAAGTCAGTTATCCTTGCGAAGTTAAAACTAGACATTCGCAGAGAAATGAGAAAGTTTATTTTAGTAAAGGTTTGTATTTTTTGGAGACAATTTACTTGATACTTTTTCGATATTGAAAATATGAATTAAAGAGCCGCCATTTCGTTATTCCCCATTTGGTTTTGACTTGAAATTGAATCGTTGACAAAATGACGTGTTACGCTTTTTCTAATAGTATATTTTATAAACCACTCCTGCATTATCTTCTTCTGATACATACGCTTTGATGCTTGTGTTCTTTATTACGATTTGGATGCCCCTTTGGCGTTAAAGTATGCTCAGTAAAGGTAACTAGCATCCTCTATTTTGCGTCGAAATACTTCACATCGGAGAATGACAAAAATAATCAGAAGACCTACCTTTAACCAATCATTTGCATATTCAACCTAGTAGTTATGTAGTCCCTTTGATAGTGTTGGTCATGTGTAATTGACATGAACTTATAATATATAGATCGCCAACGACTATCAAAATCAACTAGACCTTTAGCGTATTGCAAAATATATACAGTCCACAGATATACCCGTCGTAGTATTACGTCAGAAACTACAAATAGTGCTATCAAAGGACCGGATTGGATTGCTGTACGTCTATCGATTTTTTACAGCGTGTCATCTTCAAACGATGTTCCAAACAATGTCAGCTATAAATTATTCAAAGGTTGGATGGGAGCGCTCTGCAACGTTACTGTATGGAAATAGTTCCGTTTTTAGCAGCACGCGAAAAATATCGGAGTGCAATATCAAATGATATTGCTTCCTTTTTTCACATGGAAAATAGATGGAAACATATCAAAGTATACAATAATGGACACATATTGACACCAATATCTGTGACGTTCAAAGCTTACCGTATCCACTTGAAAATTTCCGTATGCTGCGGGCAAACATGGTGATTTGTGCGAATATGCAGCTGTATTATTTTCCCTTTATTCTGCAATATATCCTCTAAAATATAAAATGTAAAGTTGATTTAACCTTATCCCGCTAAATTACTAGTAGTGCAACGGGTATCATTATCCCATATTTTGTTAGAGCCTTGTTTAGTGTGAACGCGATAACTCCGACAAATGAAAATTCACAATACCGTTTGACTCGAATCATTTTCTGAAACGGATCTTAATGTTGAAAACTGCGTAACATCAGTTTTGAATGCCCATGCGCTGTTTTCTTTGTATGGTGTTATTTATGGAGTGCTTTTAATAATACACACAAATATATATGAAATGCGAAGCTACAACACATAAAAAGTCTAGCTTAAATCCAGCGATCACCCTTATACATTGATAACTTGAAGTAATGTTCTGGTGCATTTCGACTTCGAATTTTTCGATTGAGATTGGTGCATGTGGGTTCGCAAATATTGTTTGAAGTATTTTATTTGAATTTGAATTCATTACAATTGTAATCTTGTATTTTCGGTTCATGGACATAACCGATCCCAAGAAGTGTCCGTGAGTTTTACGTGACTAGAGAAGGTCATGAGGGTGCACACTTCGATGGTCGCAGATTCGAAGTTATCCTGGCGATCAAACGTCGGTTCGGGAGGGGGTCATACATAAAGGATTCGCCATACATGATGCAAATGAAAAAGAAATGATCGCCGTTCATATTCTCCTTCGGTGTTCATTACGCGAACCCACTGTATATGAAATAGTATCACTTATCTCAAAACTAGGTCACTAGGTTAAATTGAATGAAAATGTTGTTAGCACTCTAGAGGCTGCATTTTTAACGTGAGCTTGTTGAAATTTTATCAGAATATGAATGTCAATTTCGAGTATGGTTCATGTCGTATCAGAAACTAGGTCACTAAACTAAATTGAGTAGAAATCTTGTAGAAGCCACAATAATGTCTTCAGTAACTTAACATGTAGTCCGAATGTTTATCTAAATGATATCTAGGCTATGTTTGAATATGGGTTATAGTCGGTCAGAAACTAGGTCACTAGGCCAAATTGAAAGGCAACCTTGTTTACATTTCGGAGGCCGCATTTTTAACTTGAGCATGTTGAAACTTTGTCAGAATGTTTGTCTTGATGATATCTAGTCCATGTTCGAATATTGGTTATATCAGTTTTAAAAGGCGGCACTAGGCCAAGTGACGGAAAATATTGTTCACTCATAATAATTGTCTTGATGTGTTTTGCATCAGAAATCACATTGCTTTATTTAGGTGAGCGATCCAGGGCCATCGCACTAATTAATCTAACATAATGTTATAAATCACATTATCTATAGGAGATGAATACTTATTGAACTCACCATTCAATATATTTACCAAAGGACATTCCATTAAAATTACATTTCAATCCTGATCTTATTACACTTAACTTATTTCGTTTCTAACAAGATGGACAGATTTTAAATTTAACGCATAAAATATAGCGGTATCCAATCGTTTATTTTGTTCTGACTGATAAGAACAAGATAAACAGAGATGATAAATCATTGTGTAGTATTTCCCGTCATATGCTCGCCATATAAAGGTGTGTCATATATTTGAATGTGTAGTGTTTCAATTGCCATGCTATCATCATCAATTTGTATCATGAATTCATAATATGCGACGTTGTTTGTGACTTTATGTTAAATGTATAGCGTCATCACTTTATAATCATCGCGTTTTTTAATGCGTTTCATGCATGTATAGTTCACATGCTATATTTCAGCCTGGACAATGACACACCATCATGTTATTTCTTGTAAGTTTGATGATTTTCATGATTGTATTTCTTGTAATGTGTTACATGTGTCGTTGACATTCAGGCTGAAAAATGAAGCTATCATATATCACTTTTACACTATGACCACTATTGTACTGACCATGTTGAACGTGTTAACACTATTATGATCCCGTTTTACGAGTCTTTGTTTACTAACATATAAGTAATAGTTCGGCAAATAGTATTCGAAATACATCACAAGTTCAGATTCAAAAATATATTCACTGTTTAGTTTTATGTTTATGCAAAGGCCTTGCGGGTAGTTTTCACAGAGTTCCGCTCAAATAATCCTTGATTTGATTTTAGAAGAGAATAAATGGGGGAAGCTACATGTATGAGAACTGATATGAGTAAGTTTTAGTTCGAAACAAGTAACCGACGTTTGAGTTCGAGCGCATTAACTACATTCGGTGAAGATTATTACCGCATATTGAGCGTACAGCCATCAAAAAAGTGTGCGTTCTGTAAAATTATTATTGAATATTAAAAACTTTCGATTTCCACGTTAGAATAATTGATTGATTGTTTGGTGTTTTACGCCGCTTTTATCAATTTGAGGTTATATCACGGCGTTTCCCGTGAAAGTTACCAGTACCAATGGTCAATTTATCCTGACACGAGCGGGGCAGTCGAAATGGAAACCTCGTAACCCTGGGCGCCAAGGAGGGCAGCCAATACTACCATTCATAGTATTTGGTATGAACCGGCCGGGGATCGAACCCCTCCCGCACCCGAGGTGGTGTCTATACAACTACACCTCCGAGGAGGTCGCGAATAACATTTCGAAATTACCCAATGAATGTTAAAAATATGCACCTGATAATTCATATTTGCAAATTATGTGTCGTTGGAATTCAGAAGTGAAAGCGCATTATTTAGACTTACAGTATTGGTTAAATATTGCACGTACGTTGACTTTTCTTCTTAGCTGTACAAGCTATCTCTTTGAAACTTATTTAGCATCGTAAGGCACATTGTGCTGCAAGGGAACAAAACTCTGCCATTTATTTTAATGATTTCTTTCCTCGCTTTTGACTTCAAAGAATTAGATGAACAATGGCACTTGCTTCCGTTGCTCTAGTTTCTTTTCATCAATATTTCATGAGAGCCCGATTTTCAATTCTTTGAATACTTTGATTCAAACTTATTTTCTTTCCACTCATTTTAATGTGTGAATGGCATTTAGTCTACCCTTTCAGTGTGAGGGCGATTTACAGCAAAATGTTATACACGTTTTAACCTTTATTTAATCCATAAACATACATAATTGGGGAGTACTAACATTACTGGCATAAGGTCTACCTTCTTAATCTGAGGACGATTTACAACCGTGTTAACCATCAACCCTCAAACATTAATAATGCGAGTGTATTATATTACACAGTTTATGCGTTTGCAATTGTAAATAATATGAACCACGTCTAGAGATATGAAATCTTAATACATCTGCGTAAAGTGAAGATTGGGGCGAGCCTCTGTATCCACACAGTCTTACCGAAGCCTTAACTGTCCCGTCCGTCTACAAGTAAATATTTTCTTAGATGCATGTCTTTTTTTAAAAAAAAAAACAGCTATATTTGTAGCTGCATTATATTTACGTCAATATGACACCATCACGGAGAGTCAATATGACACCATCACGGAGAGTCAATATGACACCATCACGGAGAGTCAATGGGACACTTAATCGGTAGACGCGACCTATATGTAAAAGATACATCTCATTACTGAAACCGTCCCACCATATATATTTACTGCTTACGCAATTGATAACATAAGCTGAAACATTAAAACAAGGAAGTTGTCTTTTTTTAAATGTCTCTAACTTCAGTTGAAATAAGTTATCGTCGGTATCCACTGGTATTTCTTCATGTTTTTCAACGGACGTGTCCAGCGTTGAAACTGGAAGAATCCATAGTAAATTCCATGTATGAGCCGCCGCGAGAAAAAACAACTTTATCTTCCTTAGACGTAAAGTATCGACACAGATCAGCATGCGCTAATCCGGGCCTACACATTATGTATCATGGGATAGAGGTATAGAGTAATAATTGCTGAAACAGAACATCTACAAGAGGCGAAAAGCGTCTGTCATGGTTAGCCTGCTCGGCATGGTTATGTTGATCTGGTTGGATACTTTACGCAAAGTCCACAATGTTGGTTTTCTCGCGGTCGGCGCAAAATATTATGTTGAGTTGAGCAGCCATGCTCTATTCTGATGGCACTGGCTTCACAAAATAACACAGGTTATATATGTTCAATAAATGAATACAACAGTTTAATATCCACATTTTGTAAACAATACTTGTACATGTATGCATTGAGCCTAATACATAGCCTTATTGAGACTGAATGCACATATGTGTACTGTTTAATGCACGTCGTCAAGCATAGGTGGAGTTTATTCAGACTCACCTAACGCATCGAAATTGTGTATGCAAGATAAAAGCTGTCAATGGTTTGCTATCAACTTCATCACAACGTTAGCAACAAACACAACCGTCCCGTTAGCTTAAATAAAATAAAACACGGCGTGTAACTTTGTCATTTATATATTGACAATGTAATGTATGTACGTGTAACCCCTATCATACATCGTCTTCCCGGCCCGGGCTCTAACCCGGAAGTACTTGTCGTATAGCTCATTGAAACAAACACACACGATCTCATTGAATATGTTTGAAACATATCGTTCGACTATATGAGCCAGGAACAAGTATACTTTAGTGAACATTGCAAATCAAAATCAACAGTATTCATATAGTACAGACAGTATAGTACATTAATTCTGTCAACTTATGTTTATTCTGATACACTAATGCAGACATACATGATGAGTTAAACATTCGATGTGCAGAAATGCCATCGTGTACCTTTTCCAGTGGATGGGCTCGTATATACCCTGCAATGTTCAGTGAAGCTATTAAAACCCTTAATGTTGTGTGCTAAAATATGTTCTTGTTAAACTAAATAATCGTTATATTACGTAATAACATCTGAAACACTTGTCTCAATCATTGTTTAACTGATACATATCTGTTGCGAGGCCTCTGAGGTCGTCGTCACGAACAGTTGCAATAATTACTACAAAAGACGAATAGATGAAGCATTTGTCAATGATTAAATCAAGAAAAAAACCTGAAAATGAACTTCTGTAAATAATAAACAATAGATGATGTTTGTTTGTTTGTTTATAAGAAAAGACCCATTTTAGATTAAGAATTTAAGACCTGTATTTATTGTTATGTTATGAAATAAGATACAAGTGTATAAGGTATGTTTATTTCAAACAGTATATAGTTACATCACTTGCACCTGTGTTATGTAATTCATCTCTTCCTAGTCGTTTGTCATCAGCAAAAGCGGGGAGTTCTTTACATAATTTACATAAAAGTACAAAGTTTATATGCTACTATCAGATGTTTGGTATTCCTCGATATAAAACCCTTATAATCACCTGATTGTGAAAACATGTGACGGACAAAAGTCCTCGGAAAAAAGAGTCCATTATACCGGTAAAACCAGACGAAAATCGACCATCGGGTTTTTGCGATCAAGGGAGATGCAGGTAATTAATCTCCACATTTTGAGTCAGATCAGGACCTTTCCTGTTCGCCATCTGGTAGTTGGCCAATTCCAGTAGCCTATGGAGAATGGTAATTCCCAATACTCAGCTATATACTATGCGATATACATCATGTAAGTATGCAACTTAATCGTACAAAGTAACCCTTTTTTAAAGGATACCGGTAGAAACTGGTTATTTCTAATACTCCTCTATATACATGTAAGTGTGCTCTTTAATCGTACATGACATTAACCTTTTGTTTCAAACAGGTTATTTTTAGTACTCATCTATATATATGTAAGTGTGCTCTTTAATCGTATATAAGAGTAACCTCTAGTTTCAGGAAACAGGTAGAAACTGGTTATTTCTAATACTCGTTTTTGTACATGTAAGTTTGCTATTTAATCGTATATGACATTACCCCTTTGCTTCAGGTAGAAACTGGTTATTTCTAATACTCATCTATTTGCATAAAATAGTTAATGAATGTTTCAGGGTGGTATTGTTTCGTCCCTTTAAGCCCGCTGTCCGTACGACAACTATAACTTGTTCAATTTACATATACTAGGATTATGTCAACTAATCAAATCATATTATGACAGTGACGTGCTTCGTTCGGCATCTTTATAATTTACTATCGCTATTTAATCATTCTTTACCCTAACCCTTTAAGGCTGAGTTTCTAAAGTGTACTTGTTTACCCTAACCCTTTAAGGCTGAGTTTCTAAAGTGTACTAAGATGCACTAAGACTGAAAATTCTAGTATCTCGACCAGTCGCAAAATGATCTCCCCAAGTCTGCAGTGGGGGTCGCGCCCGATCTGCAGCGGTCTACCTTTGTCAAACGCGGTCGGGTTTAAAACACGTTTTAAAGCGTTTTTTAGCGCTAGAGAAGCTAGACGGTTTGAAAGCGGTCTTAAACACTTCTTGTAGCTCTCTGGTAAACTCGTGTATACTCGTACACAAAGTCTAGTTAATCTAGTAGCACGACCCCATCCAGATTCATTCAATCGATCAACTCGATAATTTGCAGATTCAACCAATTTTCACCCGATCATACCCGACTATATAATGCCTGCTGCTCAACGTGCAAGATGCTGCTTCTTCGATAGTCGTTTAAATATCGAACAAAATACTACATTGTTATACATAGTCGGTTCATATTTTGCTGCGATTGTGCCCGATAGTACATCGTTAGGGAACAGTTGGATAGAGGTCGAGGGAAGGTCTAGCTGGTCATGTAGATAGGGAAGACATCGGGAAGGTCGGGAAGAATTTGATACCATGCAGGGATGAGTGTCGACAAGTGGTCTGAAAGGGTATTGAGCAGGTCTAGCATGGTCCACTACAGTTCTGAGAAAGTCCCCTTCCTTCTATTAGAACCTAAGACCACACACGTGGTCGAGATTGGTCGCGGAATTTGGCCAGTCGGGGAGATCGAAGTATTTAGATCGACCTTGAGAACTAGCAGTATGTACTAGGCAACATTAATTAAAATTATTACCCTTTTTTATGGATTGGTTCAGATATGTGTTTGGAAAGGTCCGTAAACAATTAAAGATACATAATTTGAATTGAGAAGTCAATAATATAGTTTCGAGAGTCAGGTCAGACGGCGTGGATGTGCCAACGAGCTAAGAGTTATACTGGTGTCAGAAGCTTCAAATAATCGGTTCCAGCAGTCAAATGATTAGATATAGAATCAAAAGTATTAAAAATAAAATTCCATTTCGTCATTACAACTAATCGAAATAATTATATAAGAAGACTTACCTTGCTCTTATAAAATACGCTTGACTCGTTGCTAGTACAGTTTCCATTTCATTATACACTATCTCATAGTTTTTGGAAAATAAATGCTTCCTGCCTCGATCGGTAAATAACTACACTATTCGTTGTACGAGGGGCGTTCTATAAATTATGTCATTTAAGACCTTGCAGTGAATAGACGTTGCAGGGGAAATTTATGTAGGTAATTACCGATGTTATTTATCCATCTGTGAATTTTATGTAGGTAATGACCGATGTTATTTATCCAACTGTGAATTTTATGTAGGTAATTACCGATGTTATTTATCAACATGTGAATTTTGTGTAGCTAATTACCGATGTTATTTATCCACCTGTGAATTTTATGTAGGTAATTACCGATGTTATTTAACAACCTGTAAATTATATGTAGGTAATTACCGATGTCATGTATCCATCTGTGAAATTTATGTAGGTAATTGCAGATGTTATTTATCCACCTGTGAAGTATTTGTAGGTAATTACCGATTTTATGTATCCACCTGTGAACTTAATGGGGGTAATTACCGATGTTATTTATCCATCTGTGAATTTTATGTAGGTAATTACCGATGTTATTTATCCATCTGTGAATTTGTTCTTTAAACCGGTTGACCTTGAGTGTCTGTTGAAAATATACAAATTCATCTAACGTGGTTACATTCCAATGTCATAATGGAACGTTTAGATAAAGTAGAAGAAATTAAAACCCGATTTTCTTTTCATCTAAGCCATTTTATCAAAATTGTGAAAAATACATGATAGTTACACGATAAACAGTTCTTTAACTGGACACAAATAATAAAGCTTGCAATACAGTAACCGTCCTGGTAGAGAATAACAATGGGAACCATTGCTGCTGATAGAACTGTGGTAGAAGAAGATGGCAAATATACAAATAGTTAAGGTATTTCAATAAGGAGCGTCCTTCATATTCTGACGTATACATATTCATATTATACCCTTTGGGCTACACGGATCCCCCATGTTGCATGTATGTCACCAGACCAAATTTCCAAGCGTTTCGGATATGCCAATTATTTAAAAAAAAATATATAACGTGATCCTAAACAAGCTGTCCGAGTGACTCATTAGAGTGTACAATCCTACAACAACTGTCTGTGTGACTCATTAGGCTTTGCGACCCTAGAACAACTGTCTGAGTGACTCATTAGGTTGTGCGATCATAGAACAACCGTCTGAGTGACTCATTAGAGACTGCGATCCTAGAACAACTGTCTGAGTGACTGAATAGGGTGTGTGACCCTAGAAAATCTGTCTGAGTGACTCATTAGGTTGTGCGATCCAAGAACAACTGTCTGAGTGACTCATCAGGTTGTGCGATCCTAGAACAACTGTCTGAGTGACTCATTAAGGTGTGAGATCCTAGAACAACTGTCTGCGTGACTCATTACATTGTGCGATCCTATAACAACTGTCTGAGTGACTCTAATGGTGTGCGATCCTAGAACAACTTCTGGATGGCTCATTAGGCTGTGCGATCCTAGAACAACTGTCTTAGTGACCCATTATGGTGTGCGATCATGGAACAACTATCTGAGTGACTCATTAGGGTGTCCGATCCTAGAACAATTGTCTGAGTGACTCATTAGGGTTTGAAACTTTGATTTATTATAACGAACAAAGCCGACCATTACGAAGAAGACAACAAGCACCAAGAAGGTTTTATATTCCATGCTCTTCAATTTAATTGTCCGGTCGTATGCATTCCTTGCATCCATTACAGGAAAGTTTTACAGGAATAAAGTACTGACATATGTCAACCATGTATATATGGAAATAATGAAAAGCCCAAGTAAATATTTGAAATGCATACATATCATACATGACAATGCTTCAGCAATAAAAAGAAATACAATCTTTCTTAGAGAAGCAGGTTTGAAGGATTGGGCGGACCAATTCTTGATGTAGTGACACTTTTATACAAACGAAGGGCAGTGTCTTGTTTTATTGAATGCCCCTCGTAGTATCTATTACACATACAATGAGATGTGTTGGGTATTGGATTTCTAATGTCGTGATCTTTTAAAACTAGTTAAAAGAATAGTCGAGTATATATGTATAAACTGGGTTTTTATATGCATATAGGTTTCAATTGTGCACTATCCTGAAATCAAATTCAAATAAACGTAAACACTTTCCAACATACAGTTAATCTGAAGCACATGACTTTGAAAACATCTAGGTAAAATATATTTTTCCACATTGTTTTCAATAGACGTCCGCTGCAGACGCGTCAGTATGCATTTGTATGAAGGGAAAGGGTTAAAGTAAATGAATGACTCATTCTTTTAAACTCGGTGGGTTATTACACACAACTAGAGAGTTTTAAGTACCTCTGCGAACTCATTACCTTTGTTGGTATAAGTATAACTGTCAGGCTAACCACACTTTGTTTCCAGTAAATAACTGTCAGGCTAACCACACTTTGTTTCCAGTAATTGATACATACACAAACTTGTCGTTGCTTTAAGAGCCCTGGTTTCGTAAGAGAAAGACCAGAGTTCAATCCCCGGCAGGATCTTACCAAATACTATAAATGGTAGTAGTAGCACCCGGCATTGGCACACATGGTTGCATAAATAGCATTGTTAGGTCTTTTCCCAATGTTTTGATAAGTACTTCAGTTGTATCGCGGCGCTAGATGATTTACCAGATCCTTCAGTTATATCGCGGCGCTAGATGATTTACCAGATCAGTTATATTGCGACGCTAGATGATTTACCAGATCAACTGGTAATAAGCATCCTGACACCGATGTCGTACAATCGGAACTACTCGGGTTATTACGTAAACTTTCATCATCCCAGCATTCATCACCGAGGTAGTCCGAATGCGATGTCGTAATGCGATCCCAACAAAACTGAGCGCCAAAGATGCGACCTTCAGTATTGCCCGTTACTATCATTTTAAAATGTTTTGGGTCACCCAACCGGGGATCGAACACTGGTATCCCGATGCCGATGCAAAAAGCTATAATAGCTTCACGATGAATATAGGCTTTCGAATGATAAACCGGTGTCAGGGTAAACTTATAAGTAGTAGTTCAACCTTGAAGTGATTTGTAAACAATGTTTCAATATGCTGGTAATCTGTTGGCTTATACAGGGAAATTTAAAAACAGAACAATGAAGAAAATAAGAAGATGTATTTTTACTCATTTTCAAATTTCTAAATCTCGCCTTTTGTGTGACGTTTATCAGGGTTTTTTGTTAGTATTCAAATTGTATGGATATTTTCGTTTTACCAGTTATTTTCCTCAAAAGATTCAAAAAAGAAATTGCCGTCGAACGTTTATGTACGAGTTACACAGACAAAAGGGCAGAACCCATCATATTTGTAACAATCGTCTATCCCGTTAAATTAATTGTAAGGGGCAATTGCATACAGAACGAATTTCTCAGAATGGTACAGGGTGATCAAACAATCTCGCATCACAAGCTCCAGTATCAGTCAGTCCGACAGACGCGCATGTGTATGTACACACATGGTCATAGGAATAAATAAAAAAAATACTTTGTTAGGTATGGATTCACATAAAGTACCCAATCGTAATGCAATTTGGTCAGAGTGTTTGTGTTGATTAGTTTTTGGCCTGGGCTTTAGCCCTGGTCATAGTAGTAATACCATTTCTTCGGAGTTGGCAGCCTGCCAATTGCTGTTAGCACCAAATAACGAAGGTAAGACTGCGCGAGAAAAATAGTTCATCA
>JAUELF010157184.1:0-24958 GCA_031471495.1 Clinocardium nuttallii | reverse complement strand
TTTAACCCTTTCCCTCATACGACAATTCTGCAGCAGACGACTTTGAACATATTTTGTCAAAAGATAGAAAATCTCTAAAATTGAATGGATAACCTATGACTAAAAGTGGAAAACATCGTTTTGTGCAATTTCTTCTTTTGTCACTATGTTTTCAAAAAGATGTCTGCAGTAGATGTGTCAGAAAGCGTCTATATGAGGGAAAGGGTTAAGAATCTCATTGGTAAGAAAGGAAATACATTTTCAAAATTGACCAATCAGAAGTCTTATTTGGAGCAAGGAATTCATTTTTGAGCAACCTGAACGTTTTCAGAGTTGACTAGTTTCGGGCCTGGTCTTGGTCATTAATTTATATGTGAATGAATAGCAGATAATGTACAGCAAAATAAGAAAGCTAGAATGTGCATGCTGATCTCTGATTCATCGCTTGCAAAAGTCATTTCTTCCATTGGGGTTTAACGCAGTTTTCAAGATTTGTTCAGTCATATTACGGAAGCCAGTTCACCTACTCATGTGTTTTCTGGCTTTCTGACCCCAGTACTCCACACAACATTCATTCCAAGCATATGGCTACTTTTCCACATAAGCAGTTAGCCCATTGGTGGAAGACTCATGATGCTTGTCACAGTGACTTTTGTCAAACGTAGGAAAGAATGTTGGCCGAGCTAGGCTTCAAACTCCCAAATTCTGGATTGACAGCTTGCGTCACTACCGTCACTACCAACTGAGCTACCAAGACTCAGTACAAAAGTCATTTAAAGTCACATGAAAGACTATTTAGGATAAACCAAGGTTGCTTAAAGTTGTGTATGCCAGGATCAGGATAAAGTTTTACAGAATTTTAATCACATCTTAACAACTGAGTAACACAATCATTATAGGAAATGGAGAAAGCTTCATGAAAATCAAGTTTTTTGAATCTGACAATGGTGTTAACTCAATTCTAGTATGAGTCAGATAAACGCTTAAATGATCAAGACCAAGTGTATATATCCTGGCTTAAAAGTTTAAATCTGCTGAAAACACATTCAGGGACAAACTATTGAAAATCTGAAAGTATAATTATTGAAATGAGCTCAATATATAGTGGTAAAAGGATGATGAGCAATTCGTTCTTTTTGCCAGAATGTTTACAAAATTTGTCTGCTGTAAACGCATCAAAATGCATGTTCATGTGGGAAAAAGTTCTACAAAATACCTTGAATCCAAATCCCCACTGGAATGCCATGAGTCCGCCTGCAGTTTTTGATGAGATTTCATCTTGCATGGTTGTATTTGGAACTTTATAGACAAATTCTGCATCGGGTGAAGGTGTTGGCCCACCAATCAGTCCAATTGTCACATGAGGGTTGTTGGGTTGTAAGAATGGGTTCCAGGCCGACCATCGTAATGTTACTGACCTGGTATGACCTCTGGACAGACTCTTTGTTGCCTGGAGGTAAAAAAAGAAAGTTTTGAAAGACCATTAAGTGGTGATTGCTTTTGTAATTGCAAAGTTTACATACAATGCCCTCGGAGACAATGCTATTATGATGAATATGAAAAAGAGGGGAATAATTCAAAATTAGTTATTAAAGTAAAAAAAAATTGGCATCAAGCAAGAAAAGAAATGACCAATGTTGACTAAGTGTGCAATAGAACAACAACAGTCCAACCTGTGTTTATTAAAGACCACATATGAGAAGAGAACATTCTGGTCTTTGTTTACAGAAGGTCTTTAAATACAGGGTAATTTATGCAGAAAAAAATTAATTGGGAAAATAAAAGTTGTGTTGCTAAAGACAGGAAATTGCTAAAAAAGTGGTCTTGATGACAGGTTTGACTATAGTTGAATCATCTGTAAAATGCAAGATATCAATGGACATATAAGTTTTGCAAATAAATATCACAGACAATAAATCTGCAGCCGAAAAAAACATAAATAAACAAAACAAAGGAAAATCTCTATAAGTTAGTGTGGATATTGAAACCTTGTTAAAAACATTGTGGAAGACTGTGTTGCAGTGGTAGAGTTTTTGCCACTCATTTCAAAGGTCATGGGTTCAAATCCAATGATCAACGGGTTCTGCCTTTGGGATTATTCCACACAAAAGGTGCATGTTATGGTAATGAACTGTCCCAAGGAAGCAGACATTGAGCGTGCTTAATCCTTTTCCATGAATCTTCAGCAGACGACTTTGAAAACATACCTGAAAACATTTTGGAATTCCCTTTAAATGAAAGTACAGTAACTAAATAGAGTTGAAAACAGTGACAAAGGAAGAAATTGCTTGTTTTGAGCAATTTCTTCTTTGGCGCCATGTTTTTAAATAGACATCTGCTGCAGAGGCGCCAGAAGGGGTTTTTATGAGTGAAAGGGTTAACCCTTTCCCACATACAGCAATTCTGCAGCAGACGACTTTGGAAACATGTTAAGAAAATATAAAAAATCCCAATAAATGAGAGTATGTTTTCTGAAAAAAGTTGAAAACATTGTGACAAGTTTTTTTCTTTTGTCACCATGTTTTAAAAATTCATCTGGTGCAGAGGCATCAGAAAGCTTCAATATGTGGGAAAGGGTTTATATTAATGTAAAACAAGCAAATTCATGAAATTTATATCCCCCCCGCTTGCAGGAAATATTGTAGGAAAATGTTGAGGTTAAGTTTAAACATGTCAGTATGGTGCTGTTGAGACATAATGCATAGTTTGAAAATCAAAGAAAACAAACGACATTTTTTGTTAATTAAGGGGCCATAACTCCCACCGAATAAAGTCTGCTGAAAGTGACAATCGAACTTGGCCTAGCTCTTAAGGCATTTAACCTTGTTACCAAGTTTGAAAAAAACCGGTTCAGTTATTGCATGGAAACAGCAACAAACGACATTTTTTGTTAATTAAGGGGCCATAACTCCACTGAATAAAGTCCGCCGAAAGTGAACTTGGCCTAGCCCTTAAGGCATTTAACCTTGTTACAATGTTTAAAAAAAAAACGGTTAACATATGTGGTAGTTATTGTGCGGAAACAAAGTGTGACAGACAGACACAGACGGACTAAAACTAAAACTGAGGTAAAATGAGAAATTGTTCATTGTGGGCAATTTCTAATTTTGATGCAATATTTTCTTAAGCTGATGTCTGCTGCAGATGAGTAAAAAAAACAATCCATGGTATTACCTTTCTATCCTCTTCTGAGAGTTGTATCCCTACAACATATTCCAGTATAAATACTACAGCAAACATTGGGTCCTCCAACACATCTGATACACTGATCCTCTGGTTTAAAACAAGGTAATTACCACTGTCAGGGCTATGAAAGAAAAGTTAAAGATTGATTGATTGTTAGTTTGGTGTTTAACGCCGCTTTCAACAATTTTTACTAGTTATATCACAGCATTTCCTGGGTAAATTACCAGTACAACTGGTCCATTTATCCTGACACCAGCAAGTCAAGTCGTAATGCTAATCCTGCAACCCTAAGCGCCAAGTAGGGCAGCCATTTCTACCAATTTTTAAAGTCTATGGTACGGTACAACCCGGTTGGGGATTGAACCGGTGACCGAAAAAATAAAGAATAGAGTTTATTTACCATTGAACTTTTGATATGGGAATTCCATCCCGAGCGGTATTTACGTGTGTGTAACAAATAAGAGCTGCTGCACAAGTTTGTTCTCAGCGAGTAAAATCATGAGGAATGAGAATTCTCATATTAATTGGTATAATTAATATTTTACATATACAACCAATGAAAGTTTCATTTCATTTCTCCGAAATCAGAGCTCTAGATAAAAGCATTGTGCATGTTCTAAAATGCGTATTTGACCCTTGAAACCTATGTTGTGGGTATGCAAAAGAAATACATGTCACACTTATTAAATAAGAACTTGTTAGTTAAAGCATTAGAACATACTTCTATAATTCTTGTTTATTCGAATAAAATGGGAACGTATTAATTATAAACAATTGTGATATCTAGGTTTCCTTTTATACAAACACGGCTTATTTCTTGTTGATTTTTAGTCATGTAAATATTACGGACACTGGTTTATTAATAAACCGAAAGTACAAACCAAATTTAATTGATCATCTACTTTTCTTTTTTTCATAGGGGATATTAATATTTGCATAGGTGATATTAATATTCACTTATTAAGCGTAGTATGTGTTGTTTATCATAGATATTTGTTATGCTAGCTAGCTGTTGGTTATTGCTTTATTTTTGCGCCTTTAAAAGTGTATGCAAGTCTGCACCAAACGTTTTGATGTTTGCGCGAATATGCGAATAGTTTCTAACTTGAGAAACATTTGGTGTTTTCTTTTAAAGTAAAACAACTTGTTTCCTACAAATTTCAAATGTCAAATAAAAAAGGCCAATACACGCACACTTGGTACTTATAAAAGATAATTAAAAGTAAGTGAACGATGGTCAGAATATTACGAGAGACAAGACTTTTTGATGAATAAGTAAACACATTTTGATTTCTTGCGAGTACCCGAGTACTCGATCGGAAGAGTATACAAGAACCAGAGTACTAATATCGATACTTGTTCCCATCCCTAGTTTATACTGTATTTATATACCATGTAGTTTTTATGTAACCAAGTTTTAAAATAAAGTATATAATGAAATACTATATCTGTCTTGAAGTAAGGAAAGTCTGTATTGGTTGAAATTTGATAGATGTGAATTTATTCTTTCAGTTCATTAAAAACTCAAGAAAACATAGATGTAATGTGTTCTATACCAAATGATAGACTGATGATTGAAACAGGTACTTTTAACAATTAACCATTTCCCTGATACAGTTGACATTTGAAGCCTTTCTAGTTGTCAAATTATATAACATTGTGAGAAGTGGATAATTAATTATATTACTTGAAATTCGAAGAAGAAAAAAGTCGAATATTGTGATACCCTTGGCCTTACCTCATAACTCCAAAACCATTCGACATTTTCAAGTGAAACTTGGTTCACATGTTCCTAGGAACAATATGCATGTCAATACAAAGTCACATAACTATGGCTATAATAATTATTCAGTAATGCCCCTTTTTTACTTAGATAATGCAGATGAGCACATTTAGTCAAACCTTTGCGTGCAATAGGTGATACTGACTTTACCTAATGCTATAACTGTTCTGAAGTTGGCCCTGATAGACGTTGGCCCTGATAGACGATGGCCCTGATAGGCGAGCTATATTGTCCTCCGACAACTCTTGTTAAAATAGGTTCGCTTGCTGTCTCTTGTTTGCATTTCCACAAATGATTCAATCGGAGTACTGGCATCTAAATTACATTTTCAATTATTCAGATATTTTATTTCATCCCACTGAAGCAGACAATTCTTAACCCTTTCCCACATGCAGCACATCTGCATTGAGGCTAAATTATTGGAATTCTTTATATAATATATTAAAGTATAATTATTCAATAAGGTGTAAAACATTGTTGCAAACAGAGGAATTGCACAATGTTTAAAAACTCTTCTGCTGCAGAGGCCTCAGAAAGCATCTGTATGAGGGAAAGGATTTATGTACAGCATCAAGTGAATAGTTTGTAATGCCTAGTTCATGATACCTCTATCATGAAATGCTATAAACCAGAATGATATTTTGAAGTAAACAAATTGGTCTTTAACTTGATGGAATTTGGTTCTTATGCAGTATGTCATATTTGTCAAGACGGTTTGGGTGAAATGAGTTTCTTTTCCAATTGTGTTGTCTTTGAAACCCTCTCCAACATATTAGCCCCTTTTCAGCAGACACCTTCTGAAAACAATGTGGCAAAATAAGAAATAGCACATAATGAGTAATTTCACCTTTTGAACAACGGTGTCCACTTTATTCATTAATCAAGCTTTCAGTAATAGATATTTTCCATATGTTTGCCTAGATTTTTTTCAAAGTCATCTGCTGCAGAATTGTTGTATGTGAGAATGGATAAATCTATCTTTAATATATCCTGACTGTATTGGTGATTATTTTTTTCATAATGAAATGCTTTCAATGTAGAAAAGTCTTCCAATATATAATGTTATCTTTAGTTAAGCTAATTTCACCCTTTACCATATACAGCAAATCTGCAACAGATGACATTATGAATAGCTAAAATCTCACAATTTGTCAGCTCCAGATGCAAATTGACCTTTTTCATAATACATGTAATTATAAAACAATTTATCATCTGTCTTGATAAAGCAGGGAACCTTTTAGCACATTTCAAGAAAAGGTGAACTTGCTCTTGATAAGCAATTTCTTTTTTCAAACAAAATGATTGGTTCCCCAAAGTTATCTGCTGCAGTGCTTTAAATATCAGTTACATGTAACATTCATTCCAGATGCACCTTGGTGTGATATAAGAAACACGCATGCAGGTTCAAAGTATGTCAAAACACAATTTACATCCAAAAAGAAAGAGAAATGGGAGAAAGGACAATTTGTAAAAAGTAGGAATGAACCAGCCAATATTGTGTAAGTAGTTTAACACCTAACCTGATATACAGACGCATTTTGATTTATCTACAGCAGACTTTGTTTAAAAACATTGTGATAAATGGAGAAAATTGCTCAAAATTGACTTTTTTTTCTTTTTCCACAATGATCTTAATTCTGTCTAATTGTTATACATGTACCTTCATTTCATGTTTCATATTTTTGTCAAGATGTTTTCAAAGTTGTCTACTGCAGAATTGTTGTACCGGTATGGGGAAAGTGGTTGAGTATGTCCTTTAAACAAATGGTACCGACTTAATTTCTGGGTGATAATACATGTACCTTAAAAAATATTCTGAGTAAAAGAATATAACAAATTTAACTTGGAATATTCCAAGTATAGCCACTGTATATAGATTTTTGATGAAGATACACTTTAATCTTTGTAAGTCACCTGTGTTTTCGAGAAAGTGGATTTATTGCGATGTAATCCAATGTTATTTCTCAACAATCCATTAAAAAGCATCGAATAAAAGGTTGTCCTACCTTTTCAATAAATTTTTCTTGTCATTGTTAGAAATAGACATCTATAAAGACATTTTTTGCATGATGTAATTATACAGTGTATTCGGCGTTTTTAAGGGCATGTTGAATTAAGTAGTATAGGAAAGAGTGACACTTTTTGTTCTCAACTGAGCATATCTTCAGCAATAGAAACCATTTTGATACTGACCTTACCAGGACATTTTAATGTAGATCTTTTTTTTTTTCAGGCAAGTATTGGAGGTAATGGCAGGTGCCAGGGATGAAAGTATTGAAGATCTTGCTAATATCATATATGAAAATACTGAAAAATTGTTCTTTTCTTAATGTTTATTTCCTATCAAATAAACTCATAATTTATCTATAAATAGTGTTTTTTTCTCGATTCTGAAAGTTATTATAAGGTTGATTCTATATTAATCTACAAAGATATCTTACTTGTTTGTTCAAACATTTTCTAGAACTTGCAAGACCTACAGTTTATACAAGGAATCTAGATATTAACTACCTGTAACTGTATGTTAGGGCATATCCTAATCCTTTCCAGCATACAGATGCATTTTGTTGTATTTGCATTTTCTAGAACTTGCAAGACTTACCGGTACAGTTTTGACAAATTTTGAAAACCTTGGTAATATTGAGCAGTGTCTCTTTATCTGACATTGATTCTACTCCTATTCTAAAAGACCGCCTTGTGAGTGTTGTGGTAAAGTGTCTGCCATGTCATGATCCTGGTTTCAATCCCCGACCAGGTCATACCAAAGACTTTAAAAATGGTAGTAATGGCTGTCCTCCTTGGTGCTCAGGGTTGTGGGGTTAGCATTACAACTAATTGGATGATGTCAGGATAATGGACCAGTAGTATTTGTAACTTATCCAGGAAAGGCTATGATCCCGGCTGTAGCTTTTCCGGGGACTCATAACAGAAAATACAAAAATACACGGAAACCATGGAAAAAAACATGGAATTTAATGTTAAAATGAGGAAATGCTGGAAATGTGTCCGAATACTCCGGGGTCCGGAACCATTCCGGGGTGTCCATGGAACTTTTCCAGGGTTTCCATGTAATAAATTGCATAAAATCTCCTGATTTTTTCCATTCAAGGCTCAATTTCTTACATGACACTTTTGAAGATATTCATATTTTATAAGTGTATTATTATTAGAATATATGTTTAAAATTACAGCCACTTTCAAAAAAGGTTTTACAATATGTTCTTCAAATCCCGATCCAGGTTCTGGACTTTTTTGAGGTGCTTAAAGTGTCTCCCAATCAACTAGGGGTCAAGTGCTGATTCATTTCTGGAAAAAGTGCCTCTCGTGTATCAGTGCTTTGAGCACATAAAAGAACCAAGGGGTCTTTCCGCACCTGGACTACCTTGTATCTAACTCTTGTCTCTTAAATCAGATGTTTGTACACTATATAGTGTACACTACCAAATGGGCCTTTAGAAGCTAGAAAGCTTATGCTGATCAGAGCAATTGGTCTCTATAATTACATTACATTAAATTACCTTACATTACATTACATTACATTAATTCAGGGTGATCTGAACTCATCAGTTGCAAGCATGGAGTCAGTTGTCAGCAGTATTCCGGTAAGTATTAACCTTCTTCCACACATAGACGCTTTCTGACGCCACTTCAGAAACATGACTTTATGAAACATTGTTGCAAGAGGAGAAATTAATCATTATGAGCAATTTCTCCTTTTTGCAAGAATGTTTTCAAATCTTTTCTTAAACTAAATTTTTATGTAAATTGATTTGCCAGATTATCTCAAAGAAGTCTGCTGCAGATTTGTTACATGTGATAAAGGTTTAATTACATTAAATAATTCACTTATCAAACTGACTCTGGTTGGAATTGCTTGTTTGTTTTTATGGTGTGTATGAAGCCATTTTAAAAAAGAATTCTGTTATATCACAGCATGGTTAGATACCAGTACTAATGGTTCGTATATCCAGACACCAACCCGTCAGTTGTAATGCTAACCCCACAATCCTGGGCAACAAGGATGCACAGCCATTGTTTTGAATGCCTTTGTATGACCTGGTAGAGGGTGAAGCCACCAGTCTTTAATTATTACCCAAGACAGACTCTCTACTTTTAAAGCTTCAAGACTATTGTTATTGCTCCTAACTTCAGACAATTTTTATCCCCAGTCCATCTTCCAACTGTAACCATATCTAAGGCGTTGTAAGAGGGATTGTATTAAACCTCTTTAGAAATGTTAACAACAATAAGGAAATGAAACATTGCAAGTTTTAATAAGATTGCTAGAGAATACTGAGAATTATCACCGTTGAACTTGATATGTATTTGTGCTGTATATCTTTGTAGCTCATCTGTTTTTCGAATGAATTGTGATACCCTTGGTGTCGTCACATAACTTTAACCTTACCTCATAACTCAAGAACCTTTCACAATTTTAAAATGTTACTTGGTACACATGTTCCTAGTAACAATACACATGTCCATAGCAAGTCACATAACTCTGGTATTAATAATTATTCAGTAATACTTGTTTTTCAACTTTAAAAAAAGCAGACAAGTGTTGACGGTCGCTCTGCTTCGCTCTTGTTTTATATCATAAGTGGTCGAATGAGAAAAAACGTGTAGGAATCTGTTTTCTGCCATCTTCTGTCTATTTGCCATGCTTTAACACTTTCCCTCATATAGACGCTTTCTGACGCCTCTGCAGCAGACGGACTTTTGAAAACATAGTGACAAAAGAAGAAATTGCACAAAACGTGCAATTTCTCCTTTTGACACAGTGTTTTCAATTTTTAGTCATAGCTTATCCATTCAATTATAGAGATGTTCGATGTTTTGACACAATATGTTCAAAGTCGTCTGCTGCAGAATTGTCGTATGAGGGAAAGGGTTAATAGTAGAAAATCAATATCGAATAAAAACGTAAAATAATTAATTTATTAAAGTTGTTGTTCATTATGGGGGCCATCCTATCGAAAGGGTGAACTATTTCTGACGTACGAGAAACACAATGAAAACGTACATGTATGTAAGTACCATTCGGAATACCTCAGTGATGAATGCTTCACCAATGAAAGTTTACGTAATTACCCGAGGAGTTCCGAATGATGTTCAAACTTGTCTTAGGGAAATGGTTGTTTAGTGGTAGATTGTCGGCTTCGGGTGCGTGATGTCGTGGGTTCGATTCCCGGCTGGGTCATACCATATATTTTAAAAATCGTATTAATGGCTGTTCTCCTTGTCGTTTAGATTTGCGGGGTTAGCATTACGATTGACTGGCTGGTGTCAGAATAATTTGACCAGTAGTACTGGTATATTTCCAAGAACTCCGTAATTTCACTGAACAATTGTTGAAAACGTCGTAAAACACCAAACAATCAATCGCTGCTAAAACGGTGAAAGATCACATAAGTTCGAGTTTAATTATGAACTGCGTAGTATGCAGATTTCTGCTCAAGTTGATAAATGGTATAATTAACAATAATATATCCTAATTAGTCGTCATTCATGTTTGAATTAAAAAATAAATAGGGACTCTTTTGTCTTTATCAATCAGAATACGTTACGTCAGTACTGTCTCGGACCGTTTTATTATCATTATTGAATTGAGCCGTTCCACGAGAAAACCAACCATATAGACTCAGCGTAGTGTCTCGACCGGATCAGCCATCGCAGTCAGTGCAGGCTAATCCGGACCGACATATTCCGTCTCAGGTTGATAGAGGTATAGAATAAAGATCCCCAGGAGACGAAAGGTTTCTCTCTGGGTTAGCCTTCGCGGCATGCTTAGGCTGATTCGAGTCGATACTTTACGTCCACATGTTTGTTTTCTCGTAATTCGGCCCCTTTATGTCTCTTAACGCGAGCTAACTGTTTATATGTGCAAATATATCCTTCATAAATTGGTGTTCTCGTTTTACCCTTTCCGACAAACGACAAATCTGCAGCAGACGACTTTGAAAACGTCTTGGCCTATGTGTTTAAAATCCCAATAAATGAGAGTTGAATTATTAAATAAAGTTGAAAACACTGTGGCAAAAGGAGAAATTGTTCATTATGATCAATTTCTTCTTTTGCCTCGGTGTTTTCAAAAATCGGCTGCTGCAGAGGCGTCAGAAAGCATCTATATGAGGGAGGAATAAACGATGACGGTGCGTAAAGAACAATGTACTTTTAAAAAAGTATGTCAAATTAGTCTAACGTAATGTTACACTTTCCTAACCACGACACATCTGAGGCAGACGACACTGAAACAATGTCATATTTCTTTAAGTGACTGTTTAATTATTTTATAGAGTTGTAAACCTTTCTCATTATGTATGTTTCATTCGTTCAATGATGTTTGCTGCAGATGTGTTAAAATAGTTATGTATGTGGTGACGAGTAAATGCTGAATCTATAAGATATATACAGATGTGTGAATGTGTCATGTGCGTGCAATTTATTTATTAACACTTATGTTGTATGATGAAAAGCTATGTATAGTTTAAGTCAATAAAATATATCAATCTATCTATAACTATGGGCGATGGTCATAAACCTTTTCCCACATAAAGACACTTTCTGACGTCTCTGCAGCAGACGATTATTTTTCTCCATTTGCAACCTAGTTCAGTAATAATATCTCAAATTAAAGAGAATTTCAATGTTTTTGTCAAGATGTTTGCAAAGTCGATTCCGGCAGAATTTGCCGGGAATGGGCAAGGGTAACCTACTCGTAGAGAAGGCATAATGTTTTCAAAAGTCGAGTTCTATATTTGGCCTACAAAGAATATATAAACTGCATAATTTGAACTGTATGATTAAACATTGTATGTCTGTCATAAAATATGAGTGTTAATCCTTTCCCAAATACAACAGTTTCTGAAATATATGGGGTAACTCTCTTTAAATGAGTTTAATGATTTAATAAGTTGAACAACGTTTTCGACGCTAAATGTTTTGGATAATATTCACTAATCGTATGTTAACCTTTACTACATACGAATGCTTTCTGACGCCTCTGCAGCAGAAGACCGTTGAACACATTGTGACAAAAGAAGAAAATGTTCAAAACGAGCAATTTCTCATATTGCCACAATGTTTTCAGCTCTTTTTAGTAATTACACTCTCATTTATGTAGAATTGTCACGTTTTTGCATAGATGTTTTCAAAGTCGTTTGCTGCTGATTTAGGAAATTGCTTCACATGCTCTCAATGTATGTATGAAATACGAACACTATCAACTCTTAAACTATATACAGACTTATGTTGACGCCTTTGCAGCAAATGTACCTTTGAAACCATTGTGGCAAAGGGAGAAATTTATACAATGTTTTCAACTCTTCTCAGTTATCATAATTTTATGTATAGCGATCTTCAATGTTTAACTGAGATTTTGTTTCAAATTAAAATTCGTCCGCTTTAGAGTTGCGTTATGTGGGAAAAGGTTAAACTGGTTTTTGTTTTCATGATTAAATTTGTTTTGGTCAACACGTTTTTAGAATCGCCACAGGCAATGCATATACATGTATATATATATGTAGCGAAGCGAGATACGGACTTTTAATGGTTGCCAAGTCAAGAAGGTTGGTCCCACGATAAGTGCCAGAACTCGTAGTTGATATAGGCATGAGCCGGATACAATGGCAAGTCTTTCTTGTGGCTTGTGTAACAGCATCAATCTTTTCCTGTTTAAAGTTACATACCTCGGCCTATGCATATTCCACATGTGCATTGACGGCAAAATGTTGCAATACACCAAATAAATTCCTTTCATGTTTTCATGTAAATCGTCCCGTTTCAGCCCTCAATTGTCGCAATTTCTAATAGGCGTTTATCATGAAGAACACTATAAATCATTGACAGTGTTTTTTTTTTCTCGAGACGGCTCATATATTCAATGCAGTCTGGTGATAGTAAACACCCACTTCTACTCTAAATAAATATGTTTTATTTATTATTATACGTAATTAGACTTCCCTTATATAATTGTCACTAAAAATGTTTGCCTAGGAATGAATGACTGTATGCACCTTTCCCAGATATTATCACGCCTCAATAGTAGACTACTTTTGAAAACACTGTGACACAATGAGAAATTGCTCAAAACGAGCAATTTCTACTTTAGCCACAGTGGTTTCAACTCTTTAAATTAATAAAACAAACCCTTATTTATGAAGATTTTTCATGGTTTAGTCTATATATTTTAGATGGTCTTAGCGGCAGACTTGTTGTGTGCGGGAAAGAGATAGCTTCACTAGACTGTCTTGAATATATGACAAAGAAAATTCACTATAATGTAAATGTGTAAACTACTGGGTGCATTGGAACTATTTGAGTTGATCGTTTCTTGTTGTTATGACCTCGTCTGATAGTAAAAATAGAGGTTTCTTGAAAGAACAACTTTGGCCCGGCCCGATTATGTTCACAATGAAGGGAACCATCTTTGTGGAGTCTTTCGTGCGTAATAAATGACCCCGCCAAAACATTTGCTTATGGTAATTTCAAAGATGAGATATAATACTTTCCAATAATACAGTGTGGCATTTCTGTAAAAACATAAGAACGCTTGGAAACTAAGGGATGATTAACTATTGAAGGCTGAAACTTGTTGATTTATATGGAAATAAAGGAGAACATTTTATTGCTAAGATTTGACCTAAAAGCGGAGTCGTAGACGTTGGAGATCTCAGAGATACGTTGGAAAGTTTAGTAGACTATACATGCAATTTGTTGAATAAGGCAGTGGACTCGACAAGGATGTGTTAACTTGTCTGTTCCCACCAATACCTCGCTTATGACCCCGTTAAACCATAAGTACTTAAATGCATCGTATCGCCGAGATTATTCGTTTGAGTTTCCGCAACATAGGTTTTGAGGGTCATTTCAGGATGTGTTAATGTCAAATACTCTTCTTATCAAGAGTCGTGTTTTTAGAATGTGTAAACAGTAGTTATAAATATGTAGACATAACGTATATTATTTATCTTTTGTCCTGATGTATTCTTCCCGTCAGTACGAGATGCATCTGCGAATACCCTTCTACCTTATTCCACGCTTGGTATACCGTAATATCTTTGTGTATGTGGTAAAGAGTTAAAGGATCAAGGTTTGCTTGTCCGTTGGAGATTAAAATAACACACTTTGAATAATCTCGGTAGGTTTTATTTGATTTTGAGAAAATAATTTTAACAGGGCTTCAAGACTAACATTGGGTTTAGACTAGAATCGTCCATCAACTAACTTTCGTACATCAAATACATACATTACCAAGGTCTACGATCCACCATTGGACACATAAACTGAATATCGACATAACTCGTATTATCTTGTACACCCTCGTTAGTATCGGGCAGCACGGCTTCAACAGCACCATCTAAACTTGGCCCAAATGTAGAGTCACGGTCGATTTTCAAAATTCCGTCGCAGTTTCGGAACGTCCTTCCTCCGGCATTTGTATCTAGACATCGAGCTTGGCAGACTCTACCACATCCGTCGGTTGCTTCAAACAATACCTCGGAAGTCGAGTTCGCTGGAAGGTTTACAGCCATGTATACCATCGCAGATGCTGTCCCGTGTCTGGCATCAATGATTCCGTAATCGTCATGGACACTAGAGTAACTCAAGCCCTGAGCTTTGACATTCACATACATGACACCGTTGGTTTCTATTTGGCAAGTACTGGCTGTGTTTCCTCCTGAGCTTGGTCTTTTGAAGAAAAGTTTGACTGGAACATAAACAATGTTTTCCACCACTGTTGTCTTCGAATCACTTGTCATACCAGTAAACTCAGGGGTAGGCACGAGAGGCATTGGCATAGCAAATGAATGTACATCTCCCGGTGACGTTTCTCCAGGAGCAGTGGGATCAGAGACTGGGGCGCTTTGAGCAGTATTGTATCCCATCTCACTAGCTGTACTTTGAGCTTCAGACGCGGCTTGGTTTACGGCACGCCTTTTCCTTGCACCTCCAATACCTGGACCACCATCGCTAAATGATCTACCGTCAGAACTGAAACCGGTAAATCTCGGTCCAATGTTTAATCGAGATTCATCTACATATCCCCTTCTACCTTGTGCAGGGCTTGGTCTACCGTAAGCTACGGCACCAGCTCTTGGTCCTTCTCTCGGTGAGTATCTCCTTCGAACAGAGACACATTGCTGTAACCTCCTGTCACAACGTAGATATGGTGTGCCACACTCGCGGTCGTATTTGCGACATGTTGGTGACTCCTCATATCTGTACCAGTACTTTGTCCAGTATGATCCGAGACCATCAATGATCCTATACGGAGCTAAGCCCAACATTGTTCGCCCCGGTTCTTGACCTTTAACCCCGCCGGGATAGTCGTTGACGGGATTCACTCCGCACACCTGAGCTTGACGTACACGAAACAGTTCCCAAAAGTAATCAATAAATGCATGGTAAAGGAAGAATATAGGATCATGAGCAGCTGTGTTCAATCCGGACATGTGTCCACCCCACCATAAATGTACACTCCCATGGGCTAACTCTGAATTGAAAGCTGGTTTAGCAGTAGGATTAGTAATCTCGCTTAACCTACATTTGGTAAGAAGTCGAGCTATGTCTTGCTTTGATATCAATCTACTTCTCCCTGCAGCATTTCTTGTCAAAGGTCCGATCGGTGTTTGCCAGTTAGCAAAGGGACCATCACGGACAATACCATCTCCAGAGCCCATGAATCCCGGAGCAAAGATGATAGAATTGAAACCATTGTCCATGGGAAAGTCCAGGGTCGGGTCCCAGTAAGGCAAAGATACATGAGGATAGTATCTGCGAAGAGCCTGCTCTATCCTGATATTAAAATAAACAAGAAATAAATATGAGCCAATCCACGAGAAAACTAACATTATGGACTCTCCGTAATGTATCGACACAGTCCGCGCAGACTGATCCGGGCCGATACATTCCATCTCAGGGGATCAGAGGTATAGAGTTATAATTCATGAAACAGAAAAGAAAACACAGAAGGCGAAAGATGTCTGTCGGGTTTAGCCTGCGCGACATGCTAAGGTTCAGAATTGAAATTTTGCAATAAACTGATTATATTCTTACAAAACAAAAACATAATACTTACAAAGCACAATACACTCTGTGCCAGCCAAAGAAGTTTGGACCGCTATGAGCTTGTAAAACGTTTATACCCCGGTGAATTTTGGCAAACACATGATACTCGCCATTCTAAAATGCAAAAGGGATATAAGTACAAAACTGACACGCTCTCGTTTGCAGGCGCATTTTTGACAAACCTGCTGCTGAAAAGATTTTGACAAAAGGAGAAGTTGATCGTGTTAAAAGAAATATATCATTTTCCACAATATTATCAAATATGGGTAATGATTATTATAATTTCAATTTTTGACATTTTTGACATTTTTTCAAAGTCGTCTGTTGCAGATTTGCTATAAGAGGGTGTAGTTCGAACTCAGGATCTACTTTAGTTGAATATGAGCAGTGTTTTGCGAAAACAAACCTGTGACTCAATGGCAAAAAGTGTACAGCAACATCTGAGTGCTGATTCATTTGGGTGATCTGGGTCAACACTGTTCACAAAAGCCTTGAGTTTTTTTGTTTGTTTGCAGAACTCAGCTCAAATGATACATGAGCCGTCTAATACGTATAACGAGATTATTATGGGTTCTTCGTAGAGCATCGAACCAGATCAGCCTAAGCATGCCGCGCAAGCTAACCCGGACAGACATTGTTCGCCTCCTGTGGATTTTCTGTTATACCTCTATCCCACAGAGACGGGATCAGTCTTTTTTATTGTATGATATTTGTAAATGGCCAAATACATGTTTTATGCCGTTTGCATATAAAGTTGAGTTGAGCGACCGATTATAATCAGGAAAAAGCTACAAAGTAGTCAAATTGATAATAATTACTTTTTACTTTGTTTATAGGTTTTTTACGTCACCTTTAACACATTTTCAGTTATATCACGGCGTCTCCTGGTCAATTTACCAGTAGTACTGGTCCATATATCATGACACAAACAAGTCAGTATTAATGCTAATAAACCCTACAACACTAAGCACCAAGGACGGATTGACAATATTACAAATTTATTACATAAGTATATATAGTATCACCCGGCCGGGATCGAACCCTCCAACCGTGGCGGTTTTTTTTATCAGATTTGGCTCAAATATGAATGTATACCTGTTTTAGACGGTTGACAGCGTTGTGGAAAGTATGTCTGTCGGCATCCGTCAAACGTCTGTACTCGCGTCGAATGCTGTATCCATGCTGTGGATGCCTCATCCCTGGACCCTGTGGACCCACGTGTCGTTTGTACCGCCCATTTGGGGAAACAAGCTAAAATAAGAAAATGGGAAATAAAATCCTGAGACAAGCATCACGTTATTAAATCGTGTACCTAGTATGACAATTAAACAGAGGAAAGTTAGAAGAATTCGATTATTTATAAAACACAACTTTGAGCAGCTACTTTTTCCTTTTATGTTTTCAAAGGAAACCAATAGTTAAAAGTAGACTGCATCGTAGAATGTTGTACATGTACATGATTTATTAGACTATATTGAAGCCTCAATATCCCTTTTTAAAGAGGAGTCTGGTCTGATCGTTTGAACCTCATGAAGCATATATTCCCTAACACTGGTTTGTAAACTAACTAACAACTAATAAAGTGAAAAGTAAACTTTATGACATCTAATGAAGTGAAGACATCTAATGAAGTGTCATATTAACTAACTAACTGACATTTTACATGCAACCGAAATAAAAATTATAAAATGACATATACTAATGTGAAAATTAAACTAACTGACTTCAAATAAATCGATATGCAAACTTACTAACATCTAATTAAGATGACTTGTTAAAGAAAAATACAATCTATTAAATCGAAATGTAAAACTTACGGACTGCGTCAACTTATTGATGTACTTCACGTCGTTTTCTGTGATGTTGAATTGGGTCCAGTTAATACCGCCAAATTTCCAGACAAACTCTTGAATACAAGTGGACTGCATATCGGAATCTTTTGAGTTTGCTGTTGTGTACCCTGCCTCATTAGCGGGAAAGGAGCCACGTGAAAAGAGTCGCAAGCACTCATCGATCTCCTTACTAATGCCCTGTTCAATGCCGTAACTTAAGCCACGGTCGGCAAAGCTCAAGGCAATGAAAACAACGAGTATTTGCAGCGCCTGAAAAATATTTGAAAAATCAAGTATTAGCTTCAACGTTGCACCAGTCATTATTGTCATTAATGAACTAATACTATTGTCAGTGTGTTTCAAGGTAATGATAATTAATAGCGCCCTGACAATATTTCATAATGTATTTACTAATAATGACATTAGTTCTAATCGTGATATATGGTGGATTAAACCGATTACCCGTGGGTATTGACTGTTTATGTAATTTACATCCAGCATCAGTCATTCTTTTGTATATGTCTTTAAAGATAAAACGTCAGCAGAAATGTTCTTGTGGAATTATATTCGTGTCAATCAGTTTGAAATGTTGAACTCATGAGATAGCTGACAATGTTGTGAGTATCACACACAAACAAGATTGGGTTGGTGCCCCCGTTGTATCAAACCAGAATCATTAGAAAGCATATATTCATATATTTCTTTTATTTTGTTCCTTTTCATCTTGCATACTTTCTGTTGCCGAGAATATGTCATGTAACAACGTAATCATGCAATTGCTAGTGTCTGTGATGCCACATTTATATAATAGACGGCATGGGGTAAAGACGTGTAGCATTTTTATTTTTTTATTAGGAATAACAGTTTATAATCTTGAAATTTATATACGTTTAAGTAGCGTTGAAAAAACCTCGATATCAGAGTTCTCAGGCGAGTGCTACAACAAAGAAAGCACCTAAATCTTGCTGACCGCGACGATAATGGATTGATTGATTATTTTGTTGGTGATGTACGCCGCTTTAAACAATGTTTCAGCTATATCACGGCATATCATGTGTAATGGGCAGCCATTTTTACCATTTTTAATGTATTTGGTAAAATCCCACCGGGACGACGATTATGAATCTGCAATAGTCGTGAAATTGAATATACAATACGTTTATCAACTATGCTATGTGTTCATACTATGTCAGTACGTTATGTCATATTTACTGTTTACTGAATTAAACGATATATGAACGAATAATGATGAAACATACCGACGAGCGGTATCCTACATAAGAATCAATAAAGTTAATGCCATTGGGGGATAAATTTAAAAAAGACTGCGTAAATTGTTGACCCTAAGCATGTCGTGGATAGACAATTTTCGCCTCCTGTTGATTTTCTGTTTCAAGAATCAATTAGTTCCCCTGAAGTTGAAAGTATTGGCCCGGATCAGTCTACGCGGACTGCACAGGCTGATCTTGGTCGATACATACTGTTGGTTTTCTCGCGGAACGACTCTAATGATGATGTACTTTGCTTCAATCTGTTGACTAACATTTATTTGGGTGTAAGATGTTTCAAATTATTTATGAAACTGGTATTCGGGTGACTGTTGTATGTCGTATTGCGAGACAGAGGCGTAAATTTGTCTTCCTTATACTGTATGTAGATATAAGTTTGTTTAGAAATTCAAATGTCAACTGGGTTGTTTCAATCTCACATCAGATGGGGTTTGAATTGATAGTCATAACTTGATTGGTGATTCCCTTATCCGAATTAAAAAGGTTTAACAAGTTGAACGAAGTCTCATCTTATAAATTAAAATGTAACATTTATGCTAATGTGATGATTTAATGATAATGGTGACGGGTTACAATTGCGAGCATGTTTATGAATATAATTAACCTTATAGTTCGCGTGGGTTCACACACATTCTACAAATTATTCAGCCGCGATAGCCATGTAGCTCAGTCGATAGCTACACGGGCTGTCAATCCTTGGGTTGAGAGTTCGAAACCCATGCTCGGCCAACATTCTGTCCGACGTTTAACAAAGGTCACTGAGACAAGCGTCATACGTCATCGAGCAATTGGCGAACAGTCAATCTGGAAAAGGCAGCCAGTTGCTTGGAAAATTGTGTTGTTTTGAGTACTGGTGTGACATATCAAGGAAGGACATGCGTATGTGAACTGGCCGTCGTGATTTGGCTGGAATCAGACAATCGTTTTATTCGGCGACTAACTACAACCATTGTAAAACAAGCACTTTTGTTGACTATGTCGCGCAGGCTTACCCGGACAGATACTTTTCGCCTTCTGCAGATTTTCTGTTTCAGAAATAATTATGCTATTCCTTTATATCCATGAGAATAGAATGTCTCGGCCCGGATCGGTCTTCGCGGACTGCGAACTGGGTCGATACATTACGCAGGGTCCATGCTGTTCGTCTTCTCGCGGGACGACTTATATGTGGAAAGGTAACCATTGGCGTGGGAAATAGGCTATTTTGTGTACTGATTAGGGAAGCCAAGGACCCGCATGTTGAGTGAACTACCACTGGAAAGGCTGTGTCAATTAATCAATAAGTTCACAATTATAATTTTGAATAATACATGTTCGACTATATGACGTTATGATTGCACCAGTCGTACTGTATAATTATACTCTTCATTTATTTTGTATTTTTGAAAATATTATCAACTGAATATAACGAACTCCCACAGTAGTAGTATTAACAGACACATATTCAAAATGCCTAAACAGACTTTTCTTATAGCTGTTTCGAAAACACCCACACATTTGTTTGTTTTTTCTCTTATACCAGCTGGCGAACATTTACAAGTTCAACTTAGATATCAATGAATGATGATGAAAATAAATATATTTCAAGGGGGATTTTGTGTGCATGTTATTTTTCCGTTCTGTTTGTGTTTATTGTATATTATATGGTATTATAGTATGTGACGCATGTACATTTGAAATGACGAGGAACAGATATTGGTCAATACTCATAATAAATTAATTGAATAGACACACGAATTTCCTGAAAAACACAATGATTTAACATCAACGTTATGTTATGTGTATGGGTTATAGAATAAACAGACCAATTAGTAGTGGCGTTTGGTCCTTTCAATCCTTTTCCCCACCTTTGAACGATTTCTGACGTCTTTGCAGCAGACGACTTTTGAAAGCATTATCATGATGAGCCATTTTTCCTTTCGCCACAATGTTTACAACTTTATTCATTATATTTAAATGAGTAAGTCTTCTGCGACAGATTTGTTGTACGTGGAACACGGTTAAAATATCATCTTGTTCTTATTTAAAAGGGACGATTTTGTGGGTTTAATATTTATTTATGTAATTCTCTTCTGTTAATCTATATTTTCTTAGTTATGTTAATTTTATTTTCCGTTTTATGTTTTGATATGGCAAGAAAACCCTTTTTTTGTGTATCTTTACTTTATCTGCTTTCCTTTCAAAACGGCTATTAAATCCATTCCATTACATTTGCATGTTTATGATAACACCAGTTTGGGATGTGTGTATGACTTATTGCAAAACGTTTGTTATTCTTTTTGGTATCTCGTAACTCGCAATTGCATAGTTTGTATTTAAAAGACTTATTGGTCGCCAATTTGAAAGTATTATTAGTTAATTTCCTAATTTATGAATTAAAGAGGTCAGCACTTGCTTTGGTAAGGATGAATAAGAACCATACTTAATTGAGTAAGTTATTCAAACAATAAAGTAATGTTTGATATCATTCCAAAATGTTTTGTAAAATTCATCAGTTAAACCATTTTAACCGGGGCTGCTTTCATGTTTCATACTAAACTATGCTTCACTTAATACATTTCGTATTCGGATAATATTCCTTCCTTCATCTTCATTTATTTTTTATTCGCCACAGTATTAAGAAAATTTATCTCATTAATTGAGTTTGGTTGTTTTTTTATTTTTGTATACAGCTCATGATAAACAAATGTATGCTATTATTATAAAATGTCCTCTGTATCAGTTATTTCTTTGTTATCTATTTATAGTCATAGGTGCCAGTCTTGTTTAAAATTTAAAATAGGATTTGACTATATATTGACAAGGTACATTACCTACTCTACGGCCCAGGACATCACTGAGGTGACATTTGTTTTTTTAATTTATCGACATATTTTGCTGTCGATTTATGAAAAAAGCCCCTTTACAACATTTAAATGCGTACAAGAGAGAAAAAGAAAAGGAGTTTCCTTTCGAAAAAGCGTAGTTTTGTGTTTTTATTCAAATATATTTAACAGTTGTACCCAATTTCCACATTAAATGAGTTCTCAATTGGATTCAGCCAGAGATGATGATTTTCAGCTCACAACTACTAAATACAGATTACTTACCCTGTTTTACAGCTGTAAACTAAGTAATAATTAATTGCACTATGATAGCAGCGCATTAGAATTATATGATACTTCCTAAAAATGGAAAAAAATCATCTTATTTACGAGTTTTACTCGGACCTCATGTCACCTCAGTGATGTCCCTGAGCTGTAGTTTTACATTAAAAGCGATACATCCCTTATAACTCTATTAAATCTAATAAAATTTGGTACTTAACTTGCTTTGACTGTAACATTTTTGAAAATAATAATTCAACGCGAATATCTTAAGGCTAATTACAACCATTGCGATCAGAAACATTGGCCATGGAAAGGAAATGTACCTTGTCAATATATAGTAACATGCTATTTTTAAATTTTAAACGAGACTGGCACCTGTGGATGTTGTTGTCTGGTCGTCAAGATATTTAAAAGATGCTGTAAATACCAGTAAGCCTTTAAATATCGGTGGTAGGAACTGATTTCGTAAACCAGGGGTCGTGAGTTCAAACCTCACTGAAGGCAGTATTTTTTTTATTCCTGCAGTTGTTCTTGTTTTTGGAATACAGATTGAATACCAATGTTTAGCTGGCATGAGCACATCGATAGTTGTTGTGATCCGATTTAGTGCGTCCTCCCTCTAGCGTCGTCCCTCTTGCGTCGTTCGTCGTCAACAATATGCGTGTTAACGCTAATGGCCACTATTATCATCCAAACTTCGTGAAACACATTATGTTTGCCTTTCTCTTCCTTATTTTTAAGCCAAGTTCGAATATTGGTCATTTTAGGTCAACAACTAGGTCACAAGGTTAAATCGAAGGAAAATAACCTGGAAGCATATCGAACGGAAAATAAATTTGATTTGATATCACTTAAGCCATCGAAAAATCTCCACAGTTATTTGCTTTTAAATTATATGAATAACACAATTGAAAATTACAATATGTTTCTACGCTTTCAACATACTTGATCGAACGTAAAGTTCATGGCTGACCCCTAAATATTGTAAATCGAGTGGAGTAATGGCAGTGTTTCGATTCCGACTCAAAAACAAATTCAGATAATCGAGTCCCAGTAATAACATATAAGCTTAAAAAATGAAATTATTTAAAAAGATAATAAAATAAATAGTTGACAAAATATAACATATACGGTAGATGTAAGCTAGCCTAGACGTCCGATTTTCCAAAATTCATTTCGAATACCTTTCAGCGGTTACGTTAATGAGGAATATAAGTACTAGAGTATTTCATTCTAGATTACTGCGTAAATATGACTACATCAGATTCATTTTAATTTCATACTTACTCGATACAATGGCGAAGGCCGGCTATTTCGACGGTAAACATATTCGCTTGTCATGCTCGAGACCAGGTTTCGATTCCCAGATTTTGCAGAAATTCATTATGAATTAAAATATATTATAATTATCTTTTTTCATTTCTGGCTTATAATTTGCTTGGTTCAGTGTGCAATTGTCATTTGGCAAAGCTTTAACAAACTCGTTCAAATTGTGTGATTTAAAATGATTTCAAAAGCAATGCATTTAAAACTTTTCATCTATGTGCTGTGAAACACTTTAAGAAATTTATTAATTCGTTTGCATGATGTTTTACGTCGCTTTTAACAATATTTCGGTTATATCAAGCTGACGAAAATATAGCTATCACAGGTTTTTATTTCTGCTTTGCTTATAGGATTGAAATCTCAATATATTAATCACATTTAGGCAATTGTGATTTTGATGTGACATATATTTATGTGATAATTGCATAAAAACCGGCTAACATTCATTGTAAACCAAAAGGAGTGCGCAGAATTTATCCAGATAGATGCGCATATGCATGTAGTAACCAAAGACTTTCTGGAAATATGTTAAAAAGCAATATAAAAACAACTCATTCTTAAGTGAAACACCAACAAGTAATAACCTATATCAACATTTCGAATCATTATACGGCTCACATCCCAACACTGAAAATGACACAACAAGCAATAACCAAAACACTATACATGACGAACATTTAGACCGACCATTTACGTTAGAAGAACTAAAAAAAGCAGTATTTTCACAAAATAACTCAAAAAGTCCAGGACTAGATGAGCTAACGGCAGAAATTTTCAAAGATTCCTTTGATACAATTTCTTGTTTTCTCCTAAATCTGTATAATAAGATGTTTGAAGAAGGGTTATATCCAGAATCATGGGGTAAGGGTATAATAATACCAATATTTAAAGGGGGTAACTTAGAAGAAGCTAAAAATTATCGTGGTATTACGCTTAATAATATCGTTGCCAAAATATATTCTACTTTACTCTCAAATAGACTTAGTTTATGGGCCAGAGAAAACTCAGCAATAATCGATAATCAATATGGATTCCAAAAAGGAAAATCAACAGTCGATTGTATATTTGTTCTTCTGTCTGTTATAGCACAAACAATAGAAAACAAAAAGAAACTTTGCGCTGCATTTCTCGACTGGGAAAAAATGTTTGACAAAATTGATAGAACAATGTTATGGCAAAAATTATACACAGAACATATTAGTTCAAAACTTATAAATGCATTAAAAGCAATGTACTCATCTATAAAATCATGCGTAAAAAATAACAACGAATACTCTAGCTTTATCATCTCAAACATGGGTGTAAAGCAAGGTGATCCAGCTAGTAGTATTTTATGTTTATTCTACCTCAATGACATACTTAATAGTATAAACATTGAGTCAGACTATATTATAAACTTAGACC
>JAUELF010157073.1:1440-14851 GCA_031471495.1 Clinocardium nuttallii | reverse complement strand
AATTGAATGGATAACCTATGACTAAAAGTGGAAAAGATTGTGGCAAAAGGAGAAATTGCACGTTTTGAGCAATTTCTTCTTTTGTCACTATGTTTTCAAAAAGCCTTATGCTGCAGATGCTTCAGAAAGCGTCTATTTAAGGGAAAGGGTTAAGTCTCAATTTTCCTGTTATTTCTAAACTCAACAGAAGTCCCAAACCTGTCATTCTTAAAAAAAAATGTTTCATATAGAAATATGTTTTTATCTCTATTTCTGTAGATGCGATTTTTTGGATGTACCGGTTTCAAATTAATTTTTCTGTCACATATTGTTAAAACCTTAATTATAACGACTATTTCTCCATTCCCTACAATGATTACCACTCTGTTCAATACAGCCATTTGGCACGCAGAAATGTTGACCTGGTATGGCTGTATTCTGTGCTAGTTCTCTGCTGCAAATGTGTCTGTTTAAGGCTGCTTTTACAACTAGATGGCAAACTGAAGACCTGATCAGACTGCAACAAAGGCAAAGGCTGATCTGGATATTGGCTCACCAGGTCACAAAGTAAGTGCTGAGGGTCCAATTTCTAGTGATGTAATTTATAATTAAGACCTGCATTATACAGGAGCTTTGTGATAATGACCTTTTTATTATATTTTAATCCTTTCCAACTTATAGACCCTTCTGTCGCTTTCAACCGCCATGCAGACATTATTATGAGCAATTTCTCCTTTTGTCACAATGTTTTCAAAAGTCGTCCGCTGCAGAGGCGTCAGAAATCGTCTATATGTGGGAAAGGGTTAATATTAAGTTGGTATAAGTGAACAGGTTTGCATATCTTCTATAGCAAGAGACAAAGAATTTTGGATTTATATCCACAAATCAAGGGATATGATATGAGCCGTTCCACGAGAAAACCAACACAGGCTAACCCGGGCCGACACATTCCGTTTAAGGGGGATAGAGGTATAGAGCAATGATTCCTGAAACAGAAAATCCAAAGGGGGCAAAAGGTTTCTGCCTTGGTTAACCTGCTCGGCATGCTTAGGCTGTTTCGGCTTGATACTTTACGCAGAGTCCACAATGTTGGTTTTCACTTGGAACGGCTCATATAAATTGTAGGATTGGGCAGGGTATAATGTAAGTTTAGTAAATCTGCAGTAGAAAACTTTGAAATCTTGCAGGATAAAATACACAAAATTTCTAAAAATGAAAGTAGAATTATTGTATGTTTTCAAATTTTGTCAGCTACAAATGCCTCAAAAGTAGTCTATAAGTGGGAATTAATGCTTACATCTGTATTATGTTGTGAGCAACAACTCATTACAAAGTAACATGTATTTAACAGCTGTATACAGTAAAATAGGTATTATTCTTGTTAGATTAATGTTGCACTAATATTTGAGAATTGATTTTCTTGCAAATTCATAATCATTGAAAATAATCCAGATTTATAGACATCTGATATTATGCTACGTAAGCTGAATTAATGATTAAAAGAGTGTAATTATATATATACAGGATATAGTCTGCATTATACCTTGAGTGATGACAATGTGGTACAAACCAGTGATGCATTATAGTCGAGTCTTTCACACATCACCTCTAACTAATTTAAATACATTTGAAATCATTGTGGCAAAAGGAGAAATTGCTCATGATGAGTAATTTCTCTATTTGCCACAATGTTTTTCAACTCTATTTAATAATCAGAGATTTTCTATATTTTAGACTTGATAATTTCAAATCATCTGCTGCAGATTTATTGTATGTGTGAAAACGGGGAAGAAGAACAATGTTTTCTTTTCCCTCAATGTTTTTGTCTGCCACAGAAGAGAATGGTAGGCGAGAGAGATTGACTGCAATGAGCTCTAGATAAGGGGCGTTTTTGCATGTTCTAAAACCCTTATTTGACCCTCAAACTCTAGGTTGTCGGTACTCAGTGAGAAGAGTCTTTCGAGTACCAACAACATAAGGTTGCTTTAACAATAATAGAGGAATTGTGGGGAAAATAGCCGACTACCCCCTACTTATCTGGACCCGATAGTTTCAGACACTTCCAAGAGAAACATTCAAATTAAACATGAAAAGGTATGTACATTGTAATTTATTGAATAAGAGCTGAATACCTTTATCTGGACCTCAGTAGTGTTGGACCGATAAAAAGTATAATATTCTGTCATTGGTTACATCCCCTGAAGTTTCCGATAGTGCTAGGATTCTTCCAAACTGTGGCAGGGACATTTTGATACAAGCTTCTCCCTCTCCAATCCTCTTATTTTAACCTTTCGGCTGCTGTAACGGGTATTGTGAAGCCTGTGCCACCAGAATAGAGCCAGGCCAGCGGTCTTATGCAGGCTGCTAAACACAATCCCTCCGGCAGACACATTTTGACGCAATAGCAGCATACTTTTGAAAACATTGTGGTCAAATGATGACCAATATCTCCTTTGGCCACAATGGTTTCACCTTTATTTAACAATTATGCTATCTTTTATGGAGATTTTTCAGGTTTTTGTCTCTATGTTTTTAAAGTTGTCTGCTGCAGATTCTTTGTATGTGGGAAAGGGTTAATTTAACATTTTTATTTAGATATTCATAGAATTTACCATGGATGCAAAGGGGCATTACTGAATTATTATTAAAGCCAGATTTATGTGACTTGCGTATTGTTCCTAGGAACATTATGTGTACCAAGTTTCATTTGAAAATGTTAAATGTTTTTTATGGTTATAAGGTAAGGTTAAAGTTTTGAGACAAAACCAAGGATATCTTTGAAACAAGAGGGCCATGATGGCCCTGGATCACTCACCTAAATGTCAACAAGATTTTCCTTAAATTTGACCTTGTGACCTAGTTTTTGACCGGACATGACCCAGTTTCAAACTTGGCCTAGATATCACTAAGACAAACATTCGAGCAAACTTTCAACATGCTCAAGTAAATGCTTTAACAGTCGTCTGCTGCAGATTTGATGAATGTGGGAAAGGGTAAAGATGGGTTCCACATGTCAATTTAGATTTATTCAAAGATCTCATTGGAAACAAGTTGCAACCATTGTTTGATTTGTTTGTTTGTGCAGTGTTTTACTATACCCTCATATGCCAAATTCTGCAGCAGACGACTTTGAACATATTTTGACAGAAGAAAGAAAATCTCTATAATCGAATGGATAACCTATGACTAAAAGTGGAAACACTGTGTCAAAAGAAGAAATTGCAAGTTTTGAGCAATTTCTTCATTTGTCACTATTTTTCCGAAAACCTGTCCGCTGCAGAGGCGTCAGAAAGCGTTGATATGAGGACAAGGGTTAAAAATATTAATTACTGTATGTATATAGTGGTTATAATACATTGATAACAAATAACTGTTCACTAGACAGATAGGTTTAAATGTATTAACCCTTTCCAACATACATACACATTTGCAGCAGACAACTTTAGAGACATTCAGACCAAAACATCTATAAAGAACAATATAATTGCTGAATTTATTTTGAAAACATGGTAGGGAAAGGAGAATGCTACAGATGCATCAAAATGCAGACACAGGAGAAGAAATACCAGAAAAGGGTTAACAGTTAATGCAGGTGTGTATTTTCACTTCAACAATATATCTTGGACTGATGCTTGCATATTAAAGCACAAGCCGCACCCATCTGATATTGTCTGATTCAATAATCAAAAGTTTACATACATTAACCATTTCCGACATATAACAAATCTGCAGCAGATTACCTTTCAAACAGCTAACTTTGTTTGAACAAATGTTTCTTTTTAGAATATAATTGAAAACATTGTGGCGAATGATAAATTGCTCATCTTAAGCAATTTATCCTTTCGCCATAATGTTTTAAAATGTCATTTACTGAAGATGCAATTGCAACTTAGTGTAAGTGGGAAAGGGTTAATAGAATGTGAGAAATATTTACAGAGCTTCTTAAACAAGAGATGTTTGTCAAACATTATGCCCCCTGAGTGCAATGTTGTCAGGAATATTTGGACAATGTTTTACCCAATTACCTCAAAATCAATGGGGGTCATCTACAAGTCACCCCCAGCCTTCATGTCAAGTGTGAGGGCCATGGGTGCAGGCAATGCCGAGTTATCACTTTGACAAGCTTTGCAGGTTCAAGGTCACTGTAACCTTGACCTTTGACTTGATGACTTTGAAATTCAATATGGGTTATAATTTATTTACTTGTCACCCACAGCCTCCATGTCAAGTTTAAGGGTCATGGGTGCAGGCAAAATGTTGAGTTATCACTTGGACAAGCTTTTTGTATTCAAGGTCACTGTGACCTTGACCCTTGTCATGATGACCTCAAAAACAATAAGGGGTCATCTTTTGGTCACCCCCAGCCTCCATGTCAAGTTTAAGGGCCATGATGATGATGGTGCAGACAATGTCAAGTTATTACTCAGACAAGCTTTTCGAGCTCAAGGTCAGTTTGACTTTGACCTTTGACCTAATAACCTCGAAAATTAATAGGGTTCATCTACTGGTCACCCCTAGCCTCCACATCAAGTTTGAGGACCATGGGTGCAGGCAATATTCAGTTATCACTAGGACAAGGTTTCTGTGTTCAAGGTCACTGTTACCTTGACCTTTGACCTCAAAATAAATAGGGTTCATCTACTGGTCAGGCCCAACCTCCACGTCAAGTTTGAGGACAATTGGTCCAGGCATTGTTGAGTTATCACTTGGACAAGCTTAAAAAAGGTTTTTGTGTTCAAGGTCACTATGACCTTGACCTTTGACCCAATGACCTCAAAATAAATGGGGTTCATGTACTGGTCAGGCCAACCTCCACGTCAAGATTGAGTTATCAGTTCCACAGGAAGGGAAATGTGTCTGTCAGGGTCTGTGCAGCATGCTTCGGCTGATCAGAGTCGACACTTTTAACAGAGACCATAATGTTGGTTTCCTTGCAAGACGGCTCAAATAAGACTGAGGGTGTTGAACTCTTATTTTATCCAAACCTATTTCAGGAGCCATGATTTCTCATTATACAACCGATAAATATATATACTGATGAAAACAGTTTGTGGTAACTAATGACTGTAAGTAAAGTATGAGTTTACTCAGACAAGTGCTTCACCAAGAGAGTCAAGAGACTGTGAATATTAACCCTTTCCCTCATAAAACATACAATTCTGCAGCAGACGACTTTGAACATATTTTGTCAAAAACATAACAAATCTCCATAATTAAATGGATAACCTATGATAAAAAGTTGAAAACATTGTGGCAAAAGGAGAAATTGCACGTTTTGTGCAATTTCTTTTTTTGTCACTATGTTTTCAAAAAGCGGTCTGCTGAAGAGGCGTCATGAAGGGTCTATATCAGGGAAAGAGTTGAAACAATCAACAGAAGATATATATAGCAAATTTACATGTTACTGATCTTAACCCTTTTATTCTTGCAGGCACAATTCACATTTGCAGAAGACAATTTTTTATAACAAAAGTCTCAAGGAGAAGAATAATGCACATAAAGAGCATAATAATATCTCATTTTGCGATGTTTTCGACTCTGGGCCGGCCATTCAATGATTAAACTTTCATTTATAGAAATGTTTTATATTTTTCTTTGGCCGAGATATTTTCAGTCATCTGCTGAAGTTGTTCTGTATGTAGGAAAAGGTCAAACAAATTATAAAAAAGATAAACATGTATTTTGCAATTAAACTTTTCGATCTTCAAGCAAAAATAATGTAAAATCAATATTTTAACACTTTGCCAGAAACAGAAGACTTTGCACACTCCTGTATTGACTTAACTTTTTCTTACAGATAGACACATTCTGATGCCTCTGCAGCAAGAAACCTTTTGAAAACATTGCGGCAAAGGGGAAATTGCAACTCTACTCATTGATTATGCTTTCTTTTATAGAAATTGTCCATACTTTTGCCGAGACAATTTCAAAGTCATCTACTGCAGATGTGTGGTATGTGGGAAAGATTGTATTCCTTCTCTAATCCTCATTGAGAACTTCACACCCTCACATTCAATTCTGCAGCAGAAGACTTTGAATACATCTGGTTAAAAAATATGATAAACCTCCGTAAACGAATGTTTAATCATTGAATAGAGTTGAAAACATTGTGGCAAAAGTCATCTGCTACAGAGGCATCATAATGTTTTGCCCCTGTATGTGGGAAAGGGTTGAACAAACCTTTTAACACCCCTGTAAAAGATATGATTAAAAACATAGAAAAGAAAAGATATTGCTATGATGATAAACCAGAAATTTCTCCTTTTCAAGAGAAGTTTTCAAACTGTCAAAATAATGGTCCTAATTATCCAGATATTACAATGTTCTTTCTCAAATGTTTTAACCCTTTCTTTAACTGAACATTTCTGATGCTTTAGCAACAGAGAACTTTTGAAATCATTGTGGCGAAAGGAGAAAATTGCTCATAATGAGCAATTTCTCCATTTGCAACAATGTTTTCAACTCTATTCATTAAATTTATAAGGAGTTTCCAATTTGAATTGATGTTTTCCATGTCTTTTGCTGCAGCTTTGCCTTAAAGAAAAGATGATTTTGAAAAAGATTAGATAAACAGCTTGACTATCTTTCTTCATTGAGCAATAATGAGGCCTTGATAATAAGGATCCTTTGCAAGTTTAACACAATATCTTCTCTTATTTCCTATTGAACACTTTCTTACATGGACCGCTTCGGTGGTGTTGTAGAGCGACTGCCTCGGTGCCGGAGGTCGTGGGGTTGTTCCCCAGTCTGGTCATATAAATGACCTTGAAAATGGTAGTTATGTGCAGCCCTCCTTGGCACTCAGGGTTGCAAGGTAAGCATTAAGACTGGCTTGCTGGTGTCAGGATAAATGGACCAGTACTACTGGTAACTTACCGGGAAAGGTAACTGTGGTATAACTGAAAAATTGTGTAAAACACTTAAAATCAATCAAGCTTCCCACATACAGATGCTTTCTGAAGCCTGATCTGCAGCAGACTTTTTTTTGAAAATATTAAAGTGTAAATTGCTTAATATAATTTATGCAATTTCTCATTTTGGCACAAAACAGTCAAAAGTCGTTTGCAACAGAGGTATTAAAAAGCGTTTGTATAGTGTCAGAAAAGGGGGGTTAAGTATATATATACGTACATAGCAATTGTGCATGTTTTCTTACAATGTTTTGCTATGTTGTAGCATAGTACCATTAAAGTACCATTTGAAGAAATCCTTTGTCCTGTGTATTAATATGAACATTTTACTTCTTATTTGATAATTACATGGAGATAGATGAAAACTTTATAGAATATTAATGAGTGTAAAGCATCATTAAATGGAGAAAGGTGAACACTTTTACATCATAGAATTATAGAAATATTAGTTTAATTAATCCTTTCCCACTTGTACAGGCATCTGCAGCAGATAAGTCATGACTTTTGAAAAATTGTGGCAAAAAGGAGAAATTGTTCACAATAAGCAATTTCTCCTTTTGCCACAATGTTTTCAATTCTATATAATAATAAAACCCTTAATTATTGAGATATTTTACGTCTGTTTCTAAATGTTTTCAAAGTCGTCTGCTGCAGATTGGTTGTATGTGGGAAATGGGGGTTAAACATTCAGAATCGTACTGAGGATCAGAAATAATGTTCATTGTATTGATAAATTACCATTGCCATTCTTTACCACTTTTTAAATTTGTATTCATAGAAAACTATATAACTCAAAGTTTAACATATATGTCAGACCAGGGTCCGGTAAAAAGGAGAGTCTGTTTTGAGAACTATACATGAAGAATGATGACTCAGGCTTTTGAAAACAAAGTTCAATAGGCAAAATTGCTCATATTCAGTGTTTTCATTTTAGGCTAGTTGTTTCCAAAGTTGCCAGCTGCATGGAGATTTGAAATATGTGGGACAGAGAAAACGAAGGTTGCATAGGTGATTTTTGCCTGCTTTTAATTAACCTGGTGTGACTTCGTTATGTTTAATTAAATAGATAAGATTATCATATTTTCCTGACATGAATTGCTTTTAATTAATAAAGGAATTTTGAAACAGTTATAATGTAAGCAACACATGTCATTTTGTAATGGGTAATTGAAAATAGCGAATATCGAATAGCATATATGATATAATATATATACAAATAGACAGTTTAAAATATGGTAGAGGATAGGAAATTTATAGAAACAATGGTTCCCTGTAATGCAATCAAATTGTATTCAGAATTTGTAAGTATGTCTATTCAATAATTATGGAAATATTTAAACATTTAATTGGATTTATAAATTCTACACTTTGTAGGACATCTTTTTCTACTTTTACTTGAAAGAATTATTAACCATTCCCACTTGGAGATACACTTGCAGGAGATCATGGAGATGTCGTTTGTAAACATTGTGGCTAAAGAAGGATTGTTTTCATTTACTGAAATGTTTGTAACTCAATTGATCAATATGAGTAATAAAAAATAAATCACAACATTGTCCAGATATCTCCATATCTGACAGATAAATTATTGAATATATAGTTGAAAACATTGACAATTTCTTCTTTTGCCACAGTACTTTCAAAAGCTGTCTGCTGTAGATGTGATATCCCAAAAGGCGTCTACATTTTAGAACAAGGGTTGATAATTTACTTGAATGATCCAAAATTAGAAAAAGAACTTTAATTGTCACGATTTCATTTAATTCCTACCAAGTCATTTTTGAGGGGGTTAGGGTTATGTGAAAGTGGGTATGGGTTATAGTTTATATACCTGAGTATTCAGAATTGTTAGCATAATATGAGCAACATCACTAAAACTTACCTCTAAAGGTTTTGGAATTAATGAAAACTTAAAAGTAAAAGTAACAATCAAATTTCAAACTTCATTGTCGTTAATTGTTCTTCTGCATAGGCTTTAATATGATTTTGTTGTGACTTTATAATAGATGATGAACAGGAAAGAACCTCAGTTTTGAGATGATGGGGCAGACATATTCTAATTGGATGAGATTAATTAACATATTACCTAAAAGTTGCATCTAAAAGAGGAAGACTAAAGACATATTGCAGTTCATAAGTTTTTTTCTGAAACAGAATATCTAACATTATTGTGTCACATTTGTAATAGACAATTTTTGAAAACATTGTGGTAAAAAAGGGAAGAAAGCAGTTCCTCCTTTGCCCAGTAACATGTTCTCTTTTTAACCCTGCTTTCTGATGCCTCTGCAGCAGACGACTTTTGAAATCATTGTGGTAAAAGGAGCAAATTTTTATTTCACCACAAATTGCTCTCAGCTCCATTCAATATTTATACTTTCTTTCATTGAGATTTTCTATATTTTTTATTAGATTTTTTCAAAGCCCTAGAGCTTTTACAGATTTGTTGCATGCAGGAAAGCCGTTAATTAACATATGTAACCAAAATCATATTTTCTATTTTAAAGATGTTTCTGTTTTAATATAGCTCCTATTATAAATTTCATGGCAGTCATCTATGAAATTAGCATGACATAGGTAAACTGTAACAGGTGATTAATTAAATGATGTTACGGAAGTATAACATCAGTAACATAGGACATTAATAGTTTGAAATATGAAGGATAATGTGGTTGATGGAAACTTACTTAAAATGGTTCCTTATCGGGATATAGTTTCAGAATACGTAGGCATTGTCTTAATATTGTCAAAATACTGGCTCTTAACCCTCTCCCACATATAGCTGCTTCTTTATAATCTGCAGCAGATGACTCTTGAAAACACTGTAGCAAAAGGAGAAATTACTCATTATGAGGCATTATTTCTTCTGTCACAATATTTTTAAAATTCGTCTGCTAAAGAGGCGCCAGAAAGCGTTTATATGAGGTTAAAGATTAACTAAGATTGATGTGGGTATAATAGTAAATTGGTAAAATAAGACATTGCTTTTTCTTGTAATGTTTTCGAAAGTCATCTGTTGCAAAAGGCGTTAAGTATCGTCTGCATCGTTAAAATGTTGTTAAGCAAACACCAGTCCGTGAAAGAGGAAGTTATATTTGGCGTTGGTTCATTGCAATTTAACACCAGCAATAAAGATGTAATTAGCAATTTAACACTTTGCTTTTTTTTGTATTTCGACAGCTCCTCGAACATTCTTTCCCGTTGTTTTACATCAATACCTGACGTCTGATTCACTTAATTGTTTATTTGTTTTATGTGTATGGTGCCCTACGCTGTTTCACTTGTTTGTGTGTATGGTGCTCTATGCTGTTTCACTTGTTTGTGTATGGTGCTCTATGCTGTTTCACTTGTTTGTGTATGGTGCTCTATGCTGTTTCACTTGATTGTGTATGGTGCTCTATGCTGTTTCACTTGTGTGTATGGTTCTCTATGCTGTTTCACTTGTTTGTGTGTATGGTGCTCTATGCTGTTTCACTTGTTTGTTAGTATGGGGCTCTATGCTGTTTCACTTGTTTATGTCTGGTGATCTATGCTGTTTCACTTGTTTGTGTGTATGGTGCTCTATGCTGTTTCACTTGTTTATGTATGGTGCTCTACGCTGTGTTTCTTGTTTGTTTGTGAGTATTGTGTTATTCACTGTTTCACTTGTGTGTATGGTGTTCTACGCTATTTCACTTGTTTGTGTATGGTGCTCTACGCTGTTTCACTGTTTTGCTTGATTATTTGTGTGTATTGTGTTATTCACTGTTTCACTTCTTTGTATGGTGTTAAACGCTGTTTCACTTGTTTGTGTGTATGGTGGTCTACGCTGATTCACTTAATTGTTTGTTTGTTTTATGTGTATGGTTCTCTACGCTGTTTCACTTGTCTGTGTATGGTGCTCTACGCTGTTTCACGTGTTTGTTTGTATGGTGTTCTACACTGTTTCACTTGTGGGTATGGTGTTCTATGCTGTTTCACTTGTTTGTGTGTATGGTGTTCTACGTTGTTTTGGGTGTGTGTGTGTGTGTGTGTGTATGGTTCTCTACGCTGTTTCATTTGTTTGTTTGTATGGTGTTATATGCTGTTTCACTTGTTTGTATGGTGTGCTATGCTGTTTCACTTGTGTGTGTGTTTGGTGGTCTACGCTGTTTCACGTGTGTGTATGTTTGTTTTATGTGCATGGTGCTCTACGTTGTTTCACTTGTTTGTTTGTATGGTGTTGTACGCTGTTTTACTTGTATGTTTGTTGTTTGTGTGTATGGTGGTCTACACTGTTTCACTTGTGTGTGTGTTTGGTGGTCTACGCTGTTTCACGTGTGTGTTTGTTTGTTTTATATGTATGGTGCTATACGCTGTTTCTCTTGTTTGATTGTATGGTGTTCTACGCTGTTTCACTTGTATGTTTGTGTGTATGGTCTTCTACGCTGTTTCACTTGTTTGTTTGTTTGTTTGTAGTATACTCTACTGTGTTTCACTTGTTTGTGTGTAAGGTGTTCACAATGTTTCACTAGCTTGTTTATGTGTTTGTTTGTTTGTATGTATTATGTTCAACGATGTTTTACTTGTGTGTGTGTTTGTTTGTTTGTGTGTATGGTGTTCTACGCTGTTTCACTTGTTTGTTTGTGTGTATGGTGCTCTACGCTGTTTCGCGTCTTTGCGTGTATGGTGTTCTATACTATTTCACTTGTTTGTTTGTGTGTTTGTTTTAGGTGTAGATGGTGTTTATCGATGTTTCACTTGTTTATTTGTTAGTCTGTATGTATGTATGGTGTTCAACGATGTTTCACTTGTTTGTGTGTGTGTTTATTCGTATGTATGGTGTTCAACGATGTTTAACTTGTGTGTTTGTTTGTATGGGGTTCTACAATAATGTAGTTCAGTAATGACATGTCATGAACATTTCTTGTACTGCTTACTGATCAGTGTATCCCGACACCAAAGTCTCAGTCGAAATGTATGGCAAGCCATTTAACTATTTTAAAGATATCTCTTTAACATAGACAGCTGTCTCTGTACGATAGAGATATACCTTCTAATTGTCAATATGTTAAAAACAAATCCACAAAGTAATGTCTAACCAGACGACTTTAGATTAGCAGATCCAGTAGTGTAGGATTATCTACAGTATCGACAACTAATCAAACATTAACATAACAATAGAAAAGTCGGAGATCAATTTTGAAACAGAGTAAAAAGCAACGATGGAAAGAGAGAAATTGGCCGTTCCAAGCACTGTATCGATTCGATTGTCAATTAAGCTTGTATTGCCACGGAAGCTTTAATAATTGTCAATTAAGCTTGTATTGCCACGGAAGCTTTAATAATTGTCAATTAAGCTTGTATTGCCACGGAAGTTTTAATAATTGTCTATTTCAAGAGTATGCCAACGTTCTTTGATAAAGAATTCTCTTTCATAGTCAACATATGACGGTTTTGTAGTAGAGGACAATTTAAAACACCGCAAGAAAAGGAGAAAGTGTTTCAACTCTATAGAATTAAGATATTTTTTGAAATGTTAAAATGAATACATAAGATTATTTCTAGCTGAATAAAGTTTTTCCAAATACAACTTTTCTGCAGAAAACGTATTTGAAAGCTGGGCAATTCTCTATATTTCATTTGAAAAAAAGCTAAAGAAAATGTGGCCAAAGCAAAATGTGATCATAATAAGCAAGTTTGTTTTGTCAGAGTGTAAACAAACCAAATAGGCCGGGGAGGATGCGTGTAAACAAACCAAATAGGCCGGGGAGGATGCGTGTAAACAAACCAAATAGGCCGAGGCGGATGCGTCAGTTAAAACGCTTATTGTTGTGGGAAGGGGATACGATCACTTGGGTTTCTTGCAAGATGGAGATAAGAATTTTCAAGAAGTCTTTAATGACATTCCATTTGTTTTCATATGCAACGGTATGTACAGATTGTCTTATCTTTTCCTCAGATGTTTTCGGTTTGAAACTTTAAAAAACCATGGCGTATCAAGTAATGGGTTATGGCAATGTCATCAACATACAAATCATCACAGAGACACGCATTTAACGTCGCGCCAGATGTTGAGGTACAAAATGTAACGTAACACGACGTTACGTTATACTACATACATTATGAGCCGTTCTACGAGAAAACCAACATTATGCACGCAGGCTAATCCGGGCCGACACATTCCGTCTCAGGGGGATAGAGGTATAGACTATAGACTAGAGTAATGATTCCCGAAACAGAAAATCCACAGGAGCGAAATATATGTCCCAGTTAGCTTGCGCCTCATGCTTAGGCTGATCCGGGTCGATGATTTACCAGAGTCCACAATGTTGGTTTTCTGCTGGAACGGCTTATTATTATCAATTAACGTCGTGAACAAATATACTGTTAAACTAGTGCATGTGTATTTCTTTCACAGTGAAAGAAGAAAAACAAATATACTGTTAAACTAGTGCATGTGCATTTCTTTCACAGTGAAAGAAGAAAAACAAATATACTGTTAAACTAGTGCATGTGTATTTCTTTCACAGTGAAAGAAGAAAAACAAATATACTGTTAAACTA
>JAUELF010156962.1:0-14858 GCA_031471495.1 Clinocardium nuttallii | reverse complement strand
ATTCGTCCAAACCATGTTGATAGCCTTAAGGAGGCGGGGTTATTTGGTTTTATTTGGCTCTATATAGTTTAAACTTTAAAATTATTCTACAATTTCAATTGGGCCGATTTGAAAAGAGTTTGTTGAAATGCTTCTTCGGTAACCACTTATCAAATTAAATAAAGCCATGTTGATTGGTCAAAAACAAGGGCTTCATATGACAGGAATGCTTTGCCTTATACTATTCTTTTTATGGAATTTGTGTTTGTTTTAAAGGGTTTAAATTAAACATGCAGATATGTGTGTAGCCTGCTTCTCAAGTTGTGTTGGGAAGAACGTTTTCTGATGTAGAATTATTTCGTTTTGCCGATAGTTCTCCATCGAATTGCGAGGAACAATCAGTACCATCTAATTTAAAGAAATTGGTGTCGATGGTCCTGTATAAAATTTCCATTATACAAGTATTTCAGAAAATGACGAATTCTCGCTCATGTGTATATATATGTAAGTTAATTAGTGATGAAGACGGCTCATCTATTATTTGATGTCAAACATCGTAAAACTCCATTTCTCCCTTTCAAAGGATGCGTTGTTCTAGCCCTGACTGGAAGTAAGCCGATTTGCACAACAAAGCGTCAAGTGTTGTTGACCAACATCTGTTAGCTTAAGCAAAGTATGTACTTTGACATTTGTCTTACATGTTTCCCAAAATATATTTCTTCATTATTTTAGGTGGTTTAAACAATAATCTTTTGGCTAGGACTTTTTTTGTAGACTCAGATTAAACTACTGATCCAGGTACTGATATCTCAAAATTGCTTCCTTAGTTCATGATGTCTCAAAATTGCTTCCTTAGTTCATGTTATCTCAAAATTGCTTCCGTAGTTCATGTAATCTTAAAATTGCTTCCTTAGTTCATGATATCACTGTATGTGATGCCACTTATCAATTATATTAATATGATATGAAAGACATGGAAATAATATCTGCTTGTCACTGAAACATTTTTCTTTCAACCCGAACAACATGTAAGGACAAAATTGGCATGTCAGACAATATTTGATTCAACTGGAAATATTTACTTGTGTGGTATACGATGACATGGAAGAAGGGCCAATGCTCCGAGACAAAATGATTTGCACAATGTAAGCATGTGAAGGTAATTCTGAAATTGCAGACTTGTATTCACAAGAAAATGTACCAGATAGTAATACAGACGGGTAGGTTTAGTCTGAGACTGGATACCACTATGGAGAACGCTTTGGAAAAAGCCAGAAATTGTTCAGATATCAAATTAGATGTACGTGCAAATCTGAACCTATTTGTTCAAGGAAGTCGATTTTTGAAACAAACCACGTGCTTTGAAAATCTCTCTGCCCCTACAAGGCGGCTACCATTGACCTATGATTTCCCACCAATTTTCATTTGTGTTAATATCCTCCTGCTCAAGAGATATGTGCCAATTGTTATACAGCTGATTATGACAATCAATATGTATTGGATATTACTGAATTCCAGAGTGAACGCCATGTTGAATTATGATTGAAAACGACCTTCACAATCACACGTATTTTATGTTTCTACATCCCATTTCCAGTATAAATGCTCAATTTCATACTTTTATGCATGCAATAAAAGCAAACATATGTAGATGTGTATACACTTTCCAAAGTTTGGACGCCATATTGAACTAGACCGGAAATATATTGAGTTCCAACTCGTTCACATTATTTTTATATCATACACTCTTTCAAAAATATGTGCACACATCTAACTCTTACAAATAATTTATGTTTGAAAGTAATGTGTAGTATGTATTGGGAAAATGCAGCCATTTAATTATAACGGAAATATAATTCTGAACAAATCCGATACAATAAGTTCTTATGTTCGTATACCCAATTTCGTGTCCAAAGTGTCATCAACACCAGATACTGTCAGAAAGTTGGCAAATTAAAAAATATATTTCGAAACCCAGCCATTAAGGGCAATTATCGACAATTCCTTGTTTGAACGTAGTGTCTAAACAATGCACATAGGTTGTCATGTTCAAAGGCCGCTTGTCCAATTAATGTAGCAACTTTCAAAGTTTAAATAAGCTCGTTATGCTTGAAGGTATACATTTAAATATTTTTATTCTCGAGCTCCAGGCAAAATTTCATGCTTTTATCCACCCGCTAACTATTTTTCAAACTTCAAACAATACTTTTTAAATTGTGCAGGGCATAGTTTAGACTTGTGTTTAGTCTTCACAAGTGTACGTCAACTTACCTCGACAATGCTGGTTCGATCTGGATCTTGATGTGAATATTTATATTTTACCGTATACGTTCGTTTATATCAAAGTTAGCGTTTGTGTCCTTTATCCTACCACGTACAATTTTATTTACAACACATGCATGAACATAATGTATGATATTAACGACATCTTAACATACGTTGCATGCACCGTTAGACGAATGACGTACGGCTTAATATTAATAATTTCGTTCTTCAAAGACTATTTTCGGCTATATCGAAATGGAATGTCCATGTTTCAAAAATGTTATAGTTATACATGTACATGTATGATATAATGTATGTAATAAACTTAAATTTAATTCTTTGAACTCTTTTGTAGTTCAGAGACGACGATTTGAAAGTACATTCGGACGACGTACGCCGGCTGATGAGTGGTCACAAACCAAACTGTGTATCTGCATTTTTTGTTTTGGTTATTAGATAAAAGAAAATGTCTTGCATTGTTTGTATTGGTTTAAACTTCTTAATTATTCATCGATTGCGAAACAAGCTTAAATAGTATAGTAATAACGCTCGATGTCTGCATCCTATAGACTTAATCCGTACTCAAGCCGTTTGTGTGGGGGAAATTCGAAAATGCATAACCCGTACATCACACGAGCTTTGGTACGAGAGGCAGACGCTCTACACTGTACCTCTGTCTACCATATTGTTTGAAAGATACTTTATAATTTTTTTCAAATTAACACATTCCGTTAATTTACAAACGACCAGTTGCATTGTTTGGAGATGCGATCACCTAAGAGACAACGAGTACATGACTCATTGGTTTGCTTTGTTTACTAAAGTGCGGAGAGCGCAGTGAAGGTTTTTAATGTTAACTCTCAGAACCGAACTGTACTTATTTTCTTGACAAATTACCTAAATTAAGTCGGAATCGGAAATTGCTCCCAAATAGTTGACAAAATTCAGGCATCGTAGAAATACAGTTTTCATTTTCAATTAAAAGTAATTCCTATGTTTTAACAGCACATTTCTTTCTACTGCATATGTCATTTTCAAAGCAATCCATGGGTTATAAATCCATCAAGTTACCAAAGTGTGTTTGTTAGACAAAGACAGTTTGGCGGTAAAACATTAAAATATTTCCAATAAATATGTTCTTTCATTGACGTGATATACAATAAACAACACTAAATACACCTATCTCCACTCGAATGAGGTTCAGTAATGGAGTGTTACTATAGAAAGAGAGTCAGTCTTTGTTTTGTGAAAAGTACTTCCGGTCCATTTACCCTGACACCAGCGAATCAGTTGTAATGCTTACCTTACACTCATGAGCACTAAGGAGAGGGTGCAATATTTACCATGTGTATAGTATTTGGTATGACCCTGCGAGGAATTAAACCCGTGACTCCCGCGTTCGAGGCGGACCCGTACCACTACACCACCAATGAATTAGAGTTTCGAAGTAATTAAATGCCTGTATTTCAAAGATACTTGAACAATTAGGCCTGATTGAAATCTTTCTTTCGTCCAGTGTCTTTGCTAACTATAGCAATTGACGTTAAAGTGTGTACAAATCGATGTTGAAGACTCATACATGTATGGCTAAAACATCAGTGCACATTCTATAATGTGGTAAATAATTAACCACATACACGTGAATGTGTTACTTCGACCGTTTAATAAAAATGTGTGTATCCTTTTTATTTTGCAAGGTGTTTCACGCAGCTTTCAACATAATGTTCAGTTATTTTGCGGCGTTTCCTGGGTAAGTTACCAATACTTCTGATACATTTATCCTGAACTAGGGAGTCAGTCGTAATGCTAACCCCACAGTCCGGAGTGCCAATAAGGGAATGCCATTTATTTCATTTTTAAACGTGTTGGTATGACATAGACGGGGTTAAACCTGCGACCTCTTCCGACAACTAAGGATGGTCACTACACCAGCGAGCGGGTTTCGAAATCAGATAACTACAGTTCATTATAAACCTTCTTATCGGATCTCAGCGGTCAACGAGATTAAGCGTTTAATTAGTTTTAATATGTACTCAACATGTAAAGGATATTGATGTTTAAAGTTATCAAAACCAATTACGTTACACGAAAACCGTAAACGACGTATATCTATATATTAAAGTTTGTATTGCAATAAAAACATGATGTGTCGCTGATGTGGTCTGTGAAGCATTATCCAGTGTCAGCGGTCAATGTGAGTGTGACTGATCGTGGTTTAACGCCGTTATTAACAATTTCTTAGTCATATCATATCGGCCGGTTCACGTACTCATATGATTCCTGGTTTGCTCACACCATTACTCGACACAACAATCTTCCCAATCAACTGGCTGCTTTTCCACATAGACTTAGCCCAATGGTGAAAGACAAATGACGCATGACGCATTGACTCTTGTGAAACGTCGGAAAGAAAGTTTGCCGAGCTGTATTCGAACTCACAAGTGTCCACGGTCAACGAGGTTACTGTTTTAACAATGTTCGTCTCTAAGGAGATAGATAGTATATACTCGTATAGGAATACTATGTTCACTAAATATGTTATTTATGTTTTCACTTAAATGTTCACGTATTCACAAATTATAAAAGAAACATGCGAATGATTATGATGTTTAACGTTAGCAGCAATTATGATAAGAAAAATGTAAATGAAGTAAATAGAAATTTAACTCCCAACACGGAAGTAGATTACTGCTTATATACATAGAAAAGAAACGATAATAAACAGTATATCTCGCATACACCTTATTCGTCTGATCCTTGAACCTGCCAACAAGGAAGTTAATTATTCCTGTTATTACTTTGAAGAGACACGACACCAATCAGGTAAAACATTAAAATATCCTTTATTTTCAAGTTATTCGTCTAATCCTTGTACGTGTTAGTTTAATGGACAGCCTGTAACACTTTAGTTTAATGACAGGGTAAATCGGTGTTGTAGCTATCAGTAGTAAACAACTGTACATGTTAATCTATATTTATAATGACACGCTTCATCACGTTATGAATCGTTGACTGTTATCGATCTATAAACAAGTGGAGCGCAAGATTTAAGTAGGAAATATCGTGTAAGTAATACGTTTGATATTATCATGTTTGTACAAGCGACTAATGTAGAACTGTGGTAAATAATGTTTCTACTTTCGTTTTTAACATGTATGGTGTGGGTGGGGTAAACGACATGAATAATCCTGTTGTCTTAACGTTTACAAAGGTGTATACAGATTTACCTAACAGAGTGTTAGTGGGTTACTGGTAATTGTAACAGCTGATCGCTGTCTGATGTGTATATATCCGAGGAAGATATTAAATACATTGTGAAGAAAGAGAAATAACTTGTTTTTAACATTTGCTTCTTTTCCTACAACGTTCAAAAACGTCCTGTAGTAGTAATCGAACAAATAGAAGTAGAAGGAGTTATAGTTTAGTAAGTAGTAGAAGTAGTAGTATAATAAGTAGTAGAAGTAGTAGAAGTACAAGAAGTAGTAGAAGTATTCTAAGTTACAGTAGAAGAAGTAGTAGAAGCAGTAGTAGTAGTAGGAGTAGTAGTAGTTTTATTAGTAGTAGTAGTAGAAATAGGAATATTAGCTGTAGTAGTAGAAGTAGCAGTAGCAGAAGAAGTAGCTTTAGTAGTAGTGTTATCATTATTTATATTATAAGTATAAGTAGTAGTAGTTGTAGAAGAAGTACTAGTAGAAAAAGTAGTGGTACTTAAAAATGTATAAGCAGTAGTAGTAGTTACTGTAATAGAAGTAGCAATAAAAGTTGTAGTAGTAGTAGTAGATATAGAAGTGAAGGAAGTAGTAGTAGTAACATTAGTTGTAGTATTATTATTAGTAGTATCTGTAGTAGAATTTGTAGTTGTAATTGTAGAAAAGTTTATTGAAGTAGTAGTATAAGTAGTAGTAGTTGTTGTAGTAATGGTAGAAGTATCAGTATTAGTAGCAATTATTGTTGTTGTAATATTAGTAGTAGTAGTAGTAGTAGTTGTTGTAGCTATAGTAGAAGTAGTAGTAGTTGTTGTAGTAGGAGTAGTAGTTATTGTAGTAGGAGTAGTTGTGGTAGAAGTTGGGGTTGTAGGAAAAGGAGAATGAGTAACAGTAACAGCTCTGGCATAAAATGTAGTAGTAGAAGTTGTAGTAGTTTTAGTAGATATAGAAGGGGGGGTAGAAGTAGTACTACAATTAGTTGTAGTAGTAGTAGTAGTAGTATCAGTAGTAGGATTTGTATTTGTAGTAGTAGGATAGTTTATTGAAGTAGTAGTATATGTAGTGGTTGAAATAGTAGTAGAAGTTGTTGTAGTAGTAGTAGTTATTGTTATAGTAGAAGCAGAAGTTGTTGCAGTAGCAGTAGTAGTTATTGTTGTAGTAGTAGTAGTAGAAGTTGTTGTGCTATGAGTTGTAGTAGTTGTTATAGTAGAAGTTGTAGTAGTAGTTGTAGTAGTAGAAGTAGTTATTGTTGTAGTAGTAGTAGTCGTTTTTATAGTAGGAGTAGTAGTTATTGTAGTAGGAGTAGAAGTAGTTATTGTTGTAGTAGTAGTAGTCGTTGTTATAGTAGGAGTAGTAGTTATTGTAGTAGTAGTAGTTGTTGTTGTTATAGTAGGAGTAGTAGTTATTTTAATGGGAGTAGTTGAAGTTGTTACAGTAGGAGTAGTAGTTATGTTAGTAGGAGTAAAAGTAGTTGTTGTAGAATTAGTTGTAGTAGTAGAAGCAGTTGTTGTTGTAGTATTAGTTGTAGTAGTATAATCAGTTGTTGTTGTAGTATTAGTTGTAGTAGTAGAAGCAGTTGTTGTTGTAGTAGTAGTAGAAGTTGTTGTAGTAGGAGTAGTAGTGGTAGAAGTTTGGGTTGTATGAAGGAGAGTAGCAGCTGTGGCATGAAAGGTAGCAGTTGTTAAAGAATTAAATAGGTAGAAATAAGATAAAACTGTTTATTGAATATTTAGGCTTTCCTAAACAGATATTCATTTTTAACCTTGCATGTGTTAAGTTCGCGCATATTCCTGTGCGTGTCTCGTTTACTATTCAGAACCAGGAACGTTAGTTAAAGTTCATGTGAGATACAATATGGATCGAGAGGAACCCCATTTAGACGGACAACGCGATGCTAATATGGACGAGGGCGATACACTAACTTTTAAGAATGAATTTGGGAAAGACACAAACGAGGATGGCAACATTGATGAAAACAAGTAAGTAACGTTAACAATAAACAAACGTTTATGAATACAAAGGTTTGTTAAGAACGAGGAATAATTTAACACAAATAAGGCCTATATCATCGTTAATATAGTGTTGCAGTTTTATCATTAACGCTTATAAGGCTAGCCCTGTACTACTGAAGTAGAAAGCATACTCCTCTTTGCTACAGTAACCAGTCAAATCCTGTATTTAAATTCTTGGGATGTGTTTTGAAAGGAAGGCATTTTAAACTGTGATTATGTACATTAAACTATAATTTCGTCTTATTGTGTGTATCCTACAACAACGTCAGTTCATTATAGACAAACCAGTCTTCATTTCCACAGCGTATGCGCACAATGAAACGGAAGACCAATACGCCCACATTTCGCAATTATCAGTGTTAATGAAATGTGTGATCTGTCTCTTTTGAATGAGTTCCGAATATTCAGCTGCAGCCTAACTTGCCAGGAGTCGGTGAAAAAGAACCATCGGGATAATAGTAAATAATTTCGTCTTAATCTGTGTATCCTCCCTAAACACCAGTTCAGTATAAGCATAACCAGCCTTCATTTTCACAACGTATGCCCACAGTTAAGTGCAAAGGAAGACCAGATTGTATATACGCACACTATTAATTTCGTAATTTTCAATGTAAATGAAATATGTGATCTGTCTCTTTTGAATTATTTCTGAATAGTTGCAGCCAAGTTTGCAAGGAGACGATTATTAAGGACAATCTGGATAATAGTAAAGCTTACGAAGGTGATATTGCAGATGCTGAAGATAACTGTAACGGCTTGCCAAAGACTGATAATCAGACTGCAAAGCAAAGACAACTAAAGGACTGAAAACAATTAATATTGAACAATAGAAACTCAAGTAACACATTTTGTTTTCAGTGAAGATAAAGGAGAAAATGCAGTTCCTATCAATGATGTAGATGAAACAACAAAGGGAGACGCATATATGCAACAGGATGGCGTAATGAAAAGTACTGAAACGTACGTATACTGGTATAGATTTAGGTACGATTATGGAAGTCAAACTGTTAATCAATGTCAACATTCGCTGGTGTAGATGTTACCATGTTGTTAAAACCATCAGTTTTAGGGTATATCACTAAACAACTAGTTGCCTAATTCATAATCATCTGAAGGTGTCTTATGATTAATCAACTTTAACAGAGTTTATTTTCTATTATTTGTATTTATGTCAAACCTTTCAGAAACATCTTAATACCTTCGACCAACCTTTCTATTTATTGAAATAACTTAATTATGATGGTTATGCTAAAATACTCATCAAATCACCGGTTTACAAAATTCACAAAATGGAACCTTTTCAGTGGAAATAAAGGATCTGTTCAAGGTTCTGTAGAGAATGTAGATGAACCAATCGAGGGAGAAAGAGATATGCAACATGGACACGAAACAAGAAAAACCGAAATGTACGTTAACTTGTATATACGTAGGTACGATTATAGGTGTCAAACTGTTAAGATAATACAACATCCACCGGTGTACATGCACTCTAATCAAACGAAAAGTACATAACATACGTTCATGTATACTGGCATTGACATTAGCTACGATTGCAGAGGTGAAATTGATTGGTAGTTCAAACATTTGCCTTTCTAGATCAGCCATTATATGTTATAATGTATGGCCAGTTTGAGGATATATCGCTCGAAATACCTGGTTGCCAGCTGGTGGATGTGTTTATTAGCAGATCTACTTTCTTCAAAACAATAATAATGTAGTTCAAGTTTTTTAAAGTTTCGTTTAACATACATGTTAATTTTAACAACGTATGCGTACAATTGAAAAGAAATCAAGATTAGATATACGCAAACTTTACATTTTACAACGTTAATGAAAGCATGATTTCTGAATATTTCGTTGCAGTCAAACTGGCCAAGAGATGATGATTAAGCACGATCGGAACAATAGTGAAGCTTACGAAGGTGATATTGCAGATGCTGAAGATAATTGTAACGGCTTGCCAAAGACTGATATAGACTATGAAAAGCAAAGGTAACAACGACCACTTTATAACATAAATATTGAAACTTACCTCATAGAACAAGTACTTATAATTAAAAGTAAATCAGATGTTTTCAATGTCTCTTATTCATGAAACAATAAAATATAAAGTATGTGGTATTGCATCATTTTATAAGGTTAAATAACCATCCGCATAGGGCAAAGCTTAATTTCACAAGGATTGTGGATTGCAAAATGAAAATTATCGTTTGAAAACCTTTCAAGTTGTAAAGTGTGTTTTCAGTGGAAAACAAGAAAGAAGTATAGGTGATATCAATGATGGAGATAAATCAACCAAGGATGACGCATATACGCAATTAGATTGCGACAGGGAAACTACTGAGACGTAAGTATACTGGTATATATTTCGGTACGATTATAGGAGTCAAACCAACATTCGCATGTGAAGATCAACAATGTCATGTTATAATCAACAGTCATGTTGAGAGCATCTCACTAAAAAGAACTAGTTGTCAACTGCAAAACCATCTGACGGTGCTCATTTATTTATAAACACGAAACTTCAATAGAGTTTATTTTCTAATAGTATGAATTTTGTCACAACTCTCAGGAAGTTCTTCATACTCTCAATCAACTTGAAATAACTTAATTTCGGAGGCTATGCTAACATCCTTAAGGAGCAAATCCCATCTTTACAATATTCACAAATTCAAAACTTTAGTTTTAAAACCCTTCAACGTCAATTTTTAGTATAAAAAAGGGATCGATTCCATGTTCTATCGAGATTGAAAATGAAAAACAGAAGATTGGGGAAGACATTCAACATAAAGACGGAACGAAAAGTAACGAAACGTACGTATACTGGTAAAAATTAAGCTATGATTATAGATGTCAAACTAATAAGAAAATACAACGTTCGCCGGTGTACATTAGCACTGCCTAACGAAAAGTATAGGAAACGTCAACTTTTCTTGGTGGTAAAATGTATAGCGAATATCCGTGTATTTCTTGTAGTATTTGTTCGCTGAAATACAAAAGACTTTAGTTTCTTAAAATAGTAGATTCTATTTTTTAGATTATCGGGTTTTCTGTTGTTGTTGTTGTTTTGACCTGTTACACACTGCCGTTACATGTGTTGAGATTCTACGTAGGCTTATTAAGAATTGAAATGTTTAAGATTCAATTGATATGATATCTCAATAATATGAAGATATACTAATGTACATTGTTGTCTTATTAAGACTATATGAAAGCGATTTTTGGAATGTTCAAACTTCAGAGGTAGGAACAAGACATTTATAGAAAGTTTGAAAAATTGAGACCAGATTGACAAAATAAAAGCCAGTTTGAGGTCATATCTTTCCAAAATAGATGTTTACTACAAAACCAAATGAAGCTATTCTATTTTGTAAGACTTGTTTTGTTAAAAGTGGATATTGAAGTTGTAAAGGCTTGCACATAGTCTGAAATCCTATTTTACATTAATGCAAATTGCAGTTAGACCTTGCAGTAAATTAAACTGCTATTAATCTAATTATTTGATTTGTTTTAACTTCAAACGAGAACGTCAACATGACGATACAACTGTGACCCGCCCTACAGTACTAACCATATTCGTTTTCTCACAGAATTGTTGTGTGATTATTCAAAAAGTTGTCATATATATAAGATCTTCAATACGGTTTTGATTGTGGCGAAGTTATAAAATGTATATATATATATATGTTTTTGAGCTGTCCTTCTCATAATTAAAATATTATAATTATGGAGTCTATCCTTCCATTATCATGTAGCAACTCTCAGATTTACAGGTTTCACAAAATGGAAATATTGTTTAGATAACTGTTTAAAAAGCGACGTTTATTTTCAGTGAAATTAAAGGATTGATTCCAGGTTCTGTAGATAATGTAGATCGCACATTCAATGGTGAAGAATATATGCAGCATGAAGACGAAACAAGTAATAACGAAACGTACGTATACTTGTATATATATATAGGTACGATTATAGCTGTCAGCATATAACATTGGCCGGTGTACATTGACATGGTCAAACGAAAAGTACAGAAACGTATGTGCATGTAAACTGGTATTGGTTCAGGTATGATTACAGGTGTGGAACACAGATACCCGGCGTGGAGCTTTTCCCCCCAATACCGTATGATATACACACTTGTGCTATAAATGGAAAACGCTGTAAATACATAATATAGGTATATGACTCTTGGATCAAAACGTTACACAAGCTTTTTTGAACAAGGCCGTGTGTTCGTAATTTGCGTTCGATTTTCAAACACTTGGTCTTGTTCGTCAAAGAAATGGCTCGTGTACACCATATCGCCTGAATTTGATCCATACATAGCTCTCACTGAATACAGCGAAGCAATAAATTAGAGCAGCACAGCGATGCAGCCCGAAAGCATCGATTACTAGATATTGTGGGTTATTGCTTTATAATCTCGGGTTTCAATTAGATTATATAGTCTGTGTTTAGCAGCCACAAAGAACACATCTCCAAGTCTCGATCTGCAACGTCCGATTTTGAGAAGCGTAAGAGTGGTAGGTAGTAGGGATTTATCAGAATTAAAGGGTTCACTACAACATACCATTGACAACTCGGATATGGTTATATTGTACGAGACAAACGGTTAGTCACACTACTGTTCTGTTTCATTGAATATTTCAGGCTGATACAGTTTGTATCAGCCATATATGACGCCAGACAGCTTGTATTTGTGAAAGTATTATATAGTGTGTACGCATTCAAACCACAAAATACATTAACAATTCGCCAAAATAATAGGGTTTATTATACCAATACTTATATAATGTTATTGTTTTATAAATAACATCTTTCTTTGGTAAAATATATGTTTATTTATTACACTATGTTAGTTATTGCTTTATCATAGTATATAGCATATTCTTGTCTTTTAGCACAGATCCTGATGCATTACAAACAATTTCAACGAACGACCCTTCTGTGAACGTACAACTAAAGTGTCTTTTCCAGGAACACAACAAAGCTGTGAGGTAACGTTAATATGCAAACCCACATTGTATATTGATAGCATTATTATGAATGTTCCTTAAAATTAGTGGCAATTTCGAACTGATTTAAAATTGGCACATAACAGATCAAAACCTTTTTGCACGATCTCTTAAAATACATATTGAATATTCCACGATTTATAAAGATATTGATCAACGTGCTTGTATGAATAAACAGGTTAAGTCTATTGCCGGTTGATTAGTGTGGACAGAATAATTACATGCTTGGTATTAATTCAGTAACTAAATAAGGAGTTCAGTGACTTTTAATTGTTTGGCTCTTTTTGCTGGAATAATTGTATTAATGCACAATGAATTCGAAACAGATACACATGAAAACCTATTGGGACATAGAAGGCAGTCCATTGCACAATTAATCTTAAACTCAATAGTAGGCCAGAGGCCTCCCTGGGTTTTATCAAATATCATCAAACGACTACATTATATCCATCTTGGAAAAGGAGCATAAAGGTACACATTTAAGTGAAAATAATTGAATACATATCTACAACATTACTTTGTTTGTGTTGTTTATGTAGCGTACTAGAGCATGACCTCGGTCAGAGAAAGAAACAGAACGAATGCTTGGAGAAAATGCACAAGGACCTACAAGACTTTGTTACTAGAACATGCGGACGAAGAGACACAACATCAAGGTCTATATATTAACAACTAAGATATCACAAACTTAAACGGGTTTTTATTCATTTAATGTTTACACGTATTTAGTAACACGCAGTTTCGTTCATTATTCCCATGTATATGAGAATACACGATCGAGGTTTAATAGGTGGACATGGTTTTGTTAATATTAATCTAGAAGATAATATATGTTAAATTGTTTTAAAAATAGACGGGCATTATAACGTGCCATGCTGCTTTTTTTGAAAGCCGACTGATATTAAAGTAGATGATAATGAGCACTGTAATGACTACTTTTTATCTATATATACAATTGTATAAAGACTGTGATTGCAAATGTACTGTGGAAGACCGACCACTTATGAGTACAATTATACAGACAGTTTGAATGAGGTCATCTAACAATATCCTCACCTGAATTGGTCACCTGATAAATTTGGTGTACCTTCCGAACAGTAGGTATGAAGACGACATAGCAGATATCGTTAAATGGAACAACTTTAATATACAAATAGCAGTTTCTGCTGTTCTGCATCCGGTAAACATGCTTATGTTGGTTTCGTTAACTATCCATTAACCACGACCTTACACAACACGCCGTATGGGCCCGTGGTTTCTATGTTTAGACATGTAAAGGAAAACTGTTATCTGTTCACTTCGTTTTGCTACAATTCAAAAGTATTACACTAGGGATGATTACGTGTCCATTTTAACACACTAAGGTATGATGTCAATAAACGGTATTTTTCTAAACGAATGCAACTACCGGTGCCATCGTGCCACTGTTGTATGCGATGTATAACTGTTTTGTTTTCACAAGTGTAAAACCGATTTAATGCAATCAATATGAAGTTAAACTTACAGTTTTATGAGAAACCTTCTCTAATTAACATGATGGCAAATAATCTCATATTCAATTAATAAATCATGGATCTTTTGTGTTCCATTATGCTTGAACAAGTCCTTTGAATCGAACAGCAAGATGTACCAGATGAAAGTTTAGTAATTCATAACTTGCATTATCAAGCCTCAGTAACCCTATCAATGCGAAATACTTCTATCTATTTTATATTGTAAACACTTTCTCTAAGATTGTTCAAAGTGTGTCCACTTAAATTTATGCTTCTTCTGTAGTTTCGAAAAATGTATACTTTACGAAAGTACCAATTAGGAAAAGTTTATTTGGTATATTAGTTTCTTCCCTGCTTAGTGTACTTCTGTTATAGAAACATCTCCGGAAAACCTGTGGCAAAGGTTAATAAGAACTATGACATTGTATTAGATATTTCTTGGAATTATCAGCAACTACAGAAGGAACTGGATAAACACAAGTAAGTTGTTAACGCGTTGTTATTTACATGACTTTCTTTAATTAACAAATATACTTAAACACCAAACAGATATATACTTAAACACCAAACAGATACATTCATTAGTATTGCTCTCTACCCCTATTTACTGAAAACTAACGAAACGTTAGCAATTTTATCTATTTTTGTCAAATCATGATCAGGGTATACTATAGCTTAAGTACAGAAATCAGGCAAACATTGCTAGATGGGGTCAAAGTATTTTGATAACTCTTTACATGCAGACATGTTTCGCAACAAATATTTCACACTTATATCAATTGTTAATATGAGTGTTCATTAAAAGCCTAGTATTATAATGGAGTATGATCATCTATTAAACATTTACTGTTAAACATGCTTAAGTTATTTAAGAAAGTACGTCTCTTCCGT
>JAUELF010156854.1:0-14859 GCA_031471495.1 Clinocardium nuttallii | reverse complement strand
TAAGTTTGTATCCTTTCTCTTATAGACATTATACGACTCAGTACTGATGCCATTAAGTTTGTATCCTTTCTCTTATATACATTATACGACTCAGTACTGATGCCATTAAGTTTGTATCCTTTCTCTTATAGACATTATCTGAAGCAGACGATTTGGAAAACTTCTAAGCAAATTAAGGAAACTCTATACGAACTATTTAATAATTGTAGAGAATAGTCACGGATATCTGTTCTGCAAACTGTACAGTGTTGTATAGAGAATAGTCAAGGATATCTGTTCTGCAAACTGTACAGTGGACTTGTTGTTTCTTATACTAAGGAGTCATTGATGATAAAAGATTAACGTGCTGCATGAAGTCTTAATGACGGTCGTCGAATTGTAATCGGTCCACCTCAATAGTGTTGTGGTAGTGTAGCTAAAACGTTCGGATATGCAAATTTACATCACAGGTTTGAAGTGATGGAGTTTAGGATTACATATATAAGACAAGTTGACCCCTTCAGGGTGGAGTATACTTTTCGATGAAGGGATCTTCTGCGTCTTTAGCCCGGCACGTTACATTGGTGACAGCGGTGCGATGAAGACAACTGCCATACCAGAGTTGCCTTACCCACGGGTTTCCCAGGCCAAGGACGAATCATCTCGGAGTGGGAAGTAGTGTAGCGAAAACGTTCGGATATGCAAATTTACATCACCGTTTCGAAGTGATGATAGGATTACATATATAAGACAAGTTGACCCCTTCAGGGTGGAATATACTTTTCGCTGAAGGGATCTTCTGTGTCTTTAGCCCGGCACGCCCGGCCTCGGATGCAAGAGGTCGCGGATTCAACCCCCGGTCGGTTCTTTAAAATACTTTAGAAATAGTGTTATTTCTGTCCGCCGTCTTGGTGCTCAAGTTTGCTGGTTTAGCTTAACAACTAACTGATTGGCAAGTATCTGACTTAAAGGAACAGAAGGACTGGGAATGTACCCAGGAAACACCGCGATATAACTGAATAGTTGTTGAAAGCGGCGCATTAAACACACAACCAATAAATCAATCAATAGTATTGTTATAGAAGAATTATAACAAAACAATCGAAAACAAAATGCGTTCTTGCCACAAATACATACAAACAATGTCTTGAATAAAAGAGGATAAGCATGGACATCAAGATGTGTATCGTAAACTAAAACGTTAACATTCAAATCTATAAAAAATGATGATGGACATATTGTTTCCACATATGTTAAAACAAAAACGAACACCAACCGGTATGGACTCTTGGAAGCTGGGCCTTTTTGTAAAATTTGCTTTGAGACAGGTATTCTCTTCAACGGTAAAATCTTGTTTTCCGTGTTGTTCTTTGCCGAGCTCCGGTAGCGAAGCCGGCTGTCAATCCAAAATGTTTGAGCTCGAACCCCATTTCGGCCAAAAATCTTTCCGACGTATAACACAAGTCACTGTAACGAGCGCCTTTCGTCTTCCAACAGTCTATGTGAAAAAGGAATTAGTTGATTGCAAAGTTTGTTGTCTGGGCACTTATGTGTAGAGCCAGGAAATGCACGAGTAAGTGAACTGGCGGCAGTGATATGACTGAAACATTGTTGAAAACGGCGTTTAACCCAATCGTACTAATATCCCATGGCTGTTTCTTCCCAGGCTAATGGTTGCCTTCCCACATAGGCGTACATCGATTAACATTTGACTCCATCCCATCACTTATTGACGGTTCTGCAGCAGACGCATTTTCTAAACATTGTGGCAAAAAGGAGAATTTTCTCATAATAAGCAATTATTCCGTTTAACACAATGCGTTTTTACGATAATCATACTTTTAATTCATAGTGGGGGTAAGGGTAAAGAGACAAATTGGCAAATGACATCCGACCAATTACCTAATTCACACATAAATTGAATCAATAAACCAGCGGCTTGACTGGAAATAAAAAAACGTGCAAGCTGTTGTCGAAATAAAAATCAATTCCATCCTTAATTGTGTTGCTGTTTAATTTGCACTTAACATGGCAATTACAATAATCATATCCAATAGTCCCCCCGTCACATGTGTTCATCCACATGAAGAATGTCAGGCAAAACACACCAACCCTGCGACTTGCGAATAGTTTAGTTAAAACTTATTTATTTTACATCGATTGCGAAACAAGCTTTCAGCTTATAATTAATCACTCTCGATGTCGGGTGCAGGGAGACTTAATCAGTACTCGGATCGTTTGTGTTGGAAAAAAAAGGAAAGACGGCAGAACCCGCTCATCACGGTATTCGAACACGGGACCCTTGGTGCGAGAGGCCGACACGTTACCAGTTTACCACTGTCTTCAAGATGACTTCAAGATGACTTATCAAGACAAACTTTACCGAATTTAGTCCGTATTTGATCTACACAACTTTTAGGTTCAAAGCTCCAAATCTCTGGCCCCAAATCGCTGACCGTTATGTAAGTATAGGAATAACTATAGAGTCGAAGATTATTTTTTTTTTAACAAAACGTTTTTTAAACTGCTTGAGATTAACGGGCTTGTGCTGAATGTTGAAAGTGTTGTTGTTGCTGAATGCCGAGATAACTCTGGAGTAAATAGTAAATCCATAAATCTATATGTTGTAGTTCCTGTTATATGTTCACCCCTATAAACTCGCCGTTCATACTCTCTTAATGGATCTCGGTTTCTAAATAAATTTTCCCCAGATCGTTTGAGGTTGACTACCATATCTAGTTCTGTACAAAATATATTTATGTTATTTAATTGGTTAACAGGGCGCGACAATTTTGAATCTATTTTTACAAGAGCCTTTATATTTAGATACATCGAATTCATATTGAAAGCTTTTCCACGTAGAGCTTTTTTATTGGGAAAGGTAAAGAGTTCGTTATGGTTCAAGGAGAAAAATGCTTTTTGGAATCGACATCAATTACATAAAAACTATCACCAGGATTAGATATATGATTTTGAACCATTGCTCTGGAGACAGAAGACATTATCAATCGCAGAATATCCGGCCCTAAATCCTGATTGTGAATCGTCTATTGTTTGGAACTGGTTCGACATACTTACATACTTTTGTTATGGAGAAAGTGTTGTTTGATAACTGGGATAAAGTAGATTGGCTGATTGATTCAGGTTTTAAGCCGTTTTCAACAATTGTTCAGTCATATCACGGCGACCAGTTCACTTACTCATGCGTTTCCTTACTTCCCCACACTAGTAATCCACACATCAAACTTCCAAAGCAACTGGCTGCTGTTCCACATAGACGTTTAACCCATTGGTGACTTCTGTCAAAGGTCGGAAAGAATGTTGGGCAAGCTGCGGTGTGAACTCAAAACCCCTAGATTGACAACAACCCGCGTCGCTACCGACTGAGCTACCGGGGCTCTCGGCTGCAGATGTTTAACCCTCCCTCATACGACAATTCTGCAGCAGACGACTTTGAACATATTTTGTCAAAAAATGGAAAATCTCTATAATTGAATTGATAACCTATAAAACATTGTGGCAAAAGGAGAAATTGCACGTTTTGTTTGTTTGTCGCTATGTTTTCAAAACGTCGTCTGCCGCCGAGGCGTCAGAAAGCGTCTTTATGAGGGAAAGGGGTAAAGCTTCAAAATTCCTGTTGCAACTCTACATTGACTTTATTGATTACACGTAAAGTCAGTGTGAACGTACACACACCACCGCATCGAGCGAAATGTGTACCGACTCGGTTGTGTAGCTGTAGTAGAGCGTACACCTCTGGTGCGGGCGCTCACGGGCTTAATACCCGGTCGGGTCATACCAATGACTTTCAAAATCACAGTAATGGCTGCCCCCCTTGGCGTTCATGGTTTCGGGGTTATCACTACGATTACCTGGCTAGTGTCAGGATAAACGGACCAGTAATACTGTACACTTACTAAGGAAACGACGTGGTATCACTGACAAATTGTAAAACACTAAAAACTCAATAAATCAATTTGGCTAAATGTAATCGAAAGATCAACGCGTTTAATTTACAGAAGATGTTAACTATTATTTACAACGCCTTGTGTTCAGTCCAGTCGGATCTTGAACGTTGAAACCCTGCCCTCGGTGTGGTCGCTCTGGTCACGTGTACATAAACACACGATGACAGCAAATTATAAGTTTGCAGTTGAAATAAATCGATTGCGAACAAGCTTTTAGCATATATACTTATTCACACTCGATGTTTGCTTTCGGAGAGTTAATCAGTACTCGCGCCATTTGTGTGAAACAAAATCCCAAAGGCAGAACTCGATCGTCAGTATTCGAACCAGAGACATTTGTAATGAGAGAGGCCGACGCTGCACCACTGTCTACCGCGCGTTATTTACGTTGGAGCTTCGTCTATCGATTCTGGGTCGTGTCATATCTGCGGCTTGGTATCATTAACATTAACAGTTGCATTGGCGTTGAACTCTCAGTTCAACATTTTTAGTTGCTGTTTTTTTTCATCAAAAGATATATTGGCGTTAAACTTGTAGTTCTTTATTTCTATTGTTTTATCAAAAGATGTATATATGTCTATATTGCATGTTGACGGACAGTGACGGCTCTGGTGAGACTGTGTTGATTCATATGCTTGTCGGAGGCTGCACTGTTCGCAAATGCAACAATACTCCCAAAACACATGCCATAGCTTATAAGTATGTATGTGTGTCTTATTATATTTTAGGGTGGCAAAAGAAGCCCGATGGTAAAGTTCGGGAGGAGAAGGACCCCATTATGCCACAGACGTTTTATACCCGATACATCAAAACTAACCGTCCAGCTGTCTTCCGAAGCATCATTAAACAGACAGCCGTCGTCGAGAAATGGGAGGAAGATGAATATCTAAAGAAAGAGTAAGTTAATTGTTTCCCCAAATGCAGACGTATTATTAAGCGTATAAGGCGACTATTGAAAAGTGGTAAAATGAAATTAAATATTGTTTGGGATGAGCAATTTCCTCTTATGGCTCTGTGTTTCCAACTCTATTAAATCATTACAAATCATTAATATAGTTTTTCAAAAGTTCAGCCTAGATGTTTTCGAAAGTTCAGCTTAGATGGTTTCAGAGTCGACTGCTGCAGAGATTTTGCTCTTTGGGGAAGGGCCAATCTCTTTAAGATTCTAGCTCATTAGTAGTTGGCTTGAAAACAAAATGAAAAAATGGGTCATTATTCCCTTTTTCATCGTTTTTTTTCCCTTCAAATCTCAATTATGTGTTTGGTTAATTACGACGGCACACGAATACCAAGTCTTCACGATGCTTGATTGAGCGTTTTATTGTTTGGTGTTTTATATCGCTTTCAACTTTTGTTAAGTTATATCATGACGTTTTCTGGATAAATTACTACTAATACTTGTCCGTTTATCCGGACATCAGCCAGACACCTCGTAATGCTAACCCCAGCTAACCCCTCAACCCTCAGCACCAAGGAGGGAAGCCATTACTACCATTGTTAGTGCATTCATTATTACATCGGTATGGGATCGAACCCGCGGTAGATGCTACATCACCTGGGGGGATCCCGGGATGCTTGAAGGACTAGGTGAGAGGAGTTCTCGATCAGTCAGCAAATAGGTTGTTTTAGACTATCGAGCTATCGAGGGTTGCCGAGCTCAAAAGTTTGTTTAATTTTCGGACGTTACCAATGTGTTAACCCTTTACAAATTGCAATAAATATGCAGTAGACGATTTTTATGAATAATTAAGTACAAAATATAGAAAATCTTTACAAATGAAAGCATGATTTTTAATTAGAGTTGGAATCATTGTGGTAAAAGGAGAAATTGCTCTTCATGAGCATTTCCCCTCTTTGCCACAATGTTTTCAAAAGTCGTCTGCTGCAGAGGAGCCAGAAAGTGTCTACATGTGGGAAATCGTTAACACTGCAATATATATGCTAAATGGCGAATGATTCAGAACCGAGGGAGACTGTGTGATCGTTCAAGCTGATCTAGATTGACACTGCTAGCATATGTGTTTTTGTTTGTTTCTGTAGAGTACAGCATATTTTATTCTGTCGGTGTCAAATGACGAACCTTTGCAGAAACAGATGTCACTGATTGCACGCCTAGCTCAGGCACTCTCAGGTCGCAATTGTGCTATGGTTTCTTTTCATATAGCGCGTTGCGTTTTTATCTATACATTATTCCAGATTCGGTAAAATCAACGTGACAATAACGGTAAAAAAGGAGACATTAAACACGAGGACAAAACGACGAATGCTATTCCGGAAGTTTCTCCTTGACTACATGTACGAGAACTGGTACCTGGCTTCAACCATACACAATGATATGTTGAAAGAACTTCCGGTAGGAACCAGTTCCAATGTTAATTTTCTATTTAAATCACCATTTTTTTATCATTTAAGTTTGACTGCATTAACAAGGTGACACATAGGGTTCTGATTATCTGTCTGTTCGTCACGATTTCTGACATATTAGATAATTGCAATCACGATCCTAAAGCATTTGTTCTTATTGTAAGTATATTTCTCAAAATGCTTCTTGTACATATGAGTATGTAGATGTTGGGCTGGAAATACCATAAACTGACTTTACAGATGGTCAGGTTGGTCTTAATTTATGCTGATCGCAACTTCCCGATTTCTGAACGACTAGATTCAATATGTCACTGTTAACCTGTTTAAACATATTTAAATCTTCCAAGAGGTTGGAAGATTTAGAAGGGCATATTTCTCAAGCAAACTGAACGATACAAACGCATAATTCGAAAGCAAATTGAACGACAGTCTTCTTTTTTTTTGGTATATCTGTCATTCTCTATATTTTGGATTTTTGTGTTTAAAGAATCATTAATCTATACCTCTATCCCAATGAGACGGAATGTTTCGGCCCGGATATGTCTGCGTGGATTGTGCAGGCTGGTCAGGATCGATACATCTCGCAGAGGCCATACTGTTGGTTTCTCGGGACGGCTCATATTATATAAACAATAATCGGACTCGGAAACTATAAAATAGTGCAAGCGTTCCCTTCGCTCAGAAATGAACTATATAATATCAAATAAGACTTCTAATTGGTTAATACTAAAATGAAAGTGCTTCTGACCAATTATATACTTGAGAACAAACTATGAGCAAAAAATAAACTTTCAAAGCATTAAGCCGTTTATCTTCATAGATCTATATTTATTCAGTTCGATAAAACAAAATCCGAGTTTTATTTCAAGTTTAAAAATTATTCTAGTATATATTCCAGTTTGGTAGATATGTTTTAGACAGAAAACACTTACAGTGCACCTCCTTTTTGTATATCCTTTTGACGCACGTACAGGTACAAACATGATAGTTCAATGTGAAGCCATTACAATTTAAAAGCATTGGCCATGATCGTTGTTTTTTATATACAATGGACCATCGATAACTCGAACTTGTGAACATTCGAATATATTCAAATACAGTCCACTGTAGAGAAAGAAGTGTTCACGATTTTACTGGCGTGTGAACATTCGAATGTATTGCATAACTTGAACCCGCAATACATGTAACGAAGCTTACCTTACATAATCGAGTTAAGCATACATGCAGTAATCACTCGAATACACAGATAGCTCGACGTTACTCATCCATATCGGTCCACTTCGAGTTATCGAGATTTCTCTATAGATCAACGTGTTCATTATTTCTGGCTCCCGAGTTTATCGACATGTGAACATTCGAATGTATTGCATAACTTGAACCATAATACATGTAACGAAACTTACCTTACATAATCGAATTATTCATAAATGCAGTAATCACTAGAAAACACAGATAACTCGACGTTACCCATCCATATATGTCGACTTCGAGTTATCGATATTCCTCTATAGATCAACGTGTATTTTAATTCTAGCTCCCGATTTTATCGACATTTGAACATTCGAATATATATTGCATAACTTGAACCATAATACATGTAACGAAACTGACCGCACATAATCGAATTATTCATAAATGCAGTAATCACTCGAACATGTAACATGTAACGAAGTTTACCTTACATAATCGAATTAGTCATAAATGCAGTAATCACTAGAACACACAGCTAACTCGACGTTACTCATCCATATTGGTCCACTTCGAGCTATTCCTCTATAGTTCAATATGTTTATGGTTTCTAGCTCCCGAGTTTACTGACCTGTGGCACGTACAAAGATCGTTTGACAGAGACCGAGTTATGGATGAGTTCGGGGGGTACCTCGTCGTTATTACACAGTCATGGCGATCACAATCTACACTGTGTGGTGGACGGAAGGAAAGACTTCATCGTTATAGATCCGAAACATAAAGACATCTTTAAATATCAAGAACATGTGAGAGGTTTTTTTTTCATATATGAGCCGTCCAGCCTCTGCGTAATATATCGACCCAGATCAGACTGCGCAATCCGCGCAGACTGATCCGAGCCGAAACATTCCGTTTGAGGAGGATAGAGATAAATAGTTATGATTCCTGAAGTTTACTACAAGAGTGCTGGAAGTCTCTTAAACAAAACTAATGAAGCGCTTACATTAATTGTATTGACATTATATATTAAAATATTTAATCTCCGAAAAAATCAAATAAAGAGTAGAATTATAATATATGAACAATTTATTTTTAAATTCTACTTTATTTTATAAAGCGACTATTCCTCTCAACTTAACAATTAAAGTTAAGCTTAAAAAGGTATTTTCTTTATTTTCTTTAGGTATGTTTTTATATTTTGTTATTCCACATTGACATTGTTTAAGATATTCAACATTATCACGCACTCGTACGTGATTGAGTATCTATTTAGATATTACATCATGTTAACCTTGTTTTGATTTCAGTACCCTAATTCCGGTTCCGGTTTTTCCTCGTTAGACATGGACATGATAAACATGTTTAAGTTCGCCAAGATCGCCAAAACACCCTGGATATGGACTACACTGTGGCAGGGAGACTGTCTCTATTTACCCGCAGGTAGTTTTATAAGAATTTTTTCATCAGACCCGATAGCCGGGTTCGATCTTCAATTGTTGCGCAACGGTTATGGTGGAGTGTTGTTGGGGCAAAGCACACTTCCTAACCTAGTAATGGTGTAAACTGTCGCCGTGATATAACATAAATAATGTTGAAAACGGCGTAATAGCCCAATAAAATAAATTCATCGGACCAAAGGGTCTTGTTGGATTCCAGTGTTGGAATCACTCAAATTGGTATTGGATTGAAAACAACATACAAGCCTAAATTTCGACCTTTTCGTCAAAGCTTTACAACATCTTAGACGTTTTGTAAATGTTGACAGATAAGGATAGTTGCGCGGTAGTGCTATTAAGAGAACGAGAAGAATGACAGAATATGTTGAGTAACGCACAGTGGCATCATACAACACTTTGCGCGGACGGGTATGGGGTATTACAGGTCAGAATCAAGCTCGAATACAAATTTGAGCCGTCCCGCGTGAAAACCAACAGTGTGGACTCTGCGTAAAGTATCGATTCGGATCAGCATAAGCACGCCGCGAAGGCTAATCCAGGCAGACACGTTTCAACTCCTGTGGATTTTCTGTTTCAGGAATCATTACAATAAACCTCTATCCCACTGGGACGGAATGTGTCGGCCCGGGTCAGTATGCGCAGGCTGATCTGGTTGATACATAACGCATATACCGCAATGTTGGTTTTCTAGCGGGACGGCTCATCTTTCCCAATTTAATTTGTACCTTATAGTTTCCTCATTTCTTTCCAGATCACCTTTATAAAGGCGTACCTATCTATATACGACTTCTATGATGTATATAGTCACTTTCAACATACATACATATCTATTGAATATTGATATATGAATGTTTATTGTATGGTACATTGATATTAAAAGTTGTCCTTTATCGTTATCAAACTATCGAAACAATGTTTTTCAAGGTCACCTTCACCAAGTGAGGTCGTACGGCCGTGGTATATCATTCACTGTTCAGTTCGCACCGTCCAGTGTGTTCGATTCCTCCGATTGTAGCGGTGAAGTTGATGATAGCAAAGGAAAACGAAAGAAGAAAGACAAGAAACAACAGAAGGAAGATAGTGAAGAAGTGAAGAAACTGACACTCTCAGATGTAGAATTCTTGTGGACTTATAGAGACGGTGAAAGGGTAGGTTACTAGTTTACTGAACACTTATCGATGCAACAAGAAGGCAAAACACAAACAGAGTTCAGGTGTGATGTTTTATGAATGATAGGTTAAGCCAGTCAGTCTTACACAAATTAGATATGTGTATATATATGAATAATTAATAATACCCAATTAACAAATCACAAGTAAGCGGGGCATCAAACACAGTTTAACAATAAGCTGGCACAAGAACAATAAACATGAAGCAATATACAATGATGACAACTGTATAAGCACCGGTAGCTCTCCAAGTCGATAACGAGGCGCGGACTGTCTATCAAGGGGTCTCGAGTTCGAACCCCAGCTCGGTCAACATTTGATAAAAGTCAATGCGACAAGCGGCATTCGTCCCTATCCAATAGGCTATGAATATATATGAGAGCCATTTTAAACGTCGTCTTTATAATGCATCGTCTATATCACACAGTTGTATGTTATCCTTTAAACGTCGTCTTTATAATGCATCGTCTATATCACACAGTTGTATGTTATCCTTTAAACGTCGTCTTTATGCATCGTCTATATCACACAGTTGTATGTTATCCTTTAAACGTCGTCTTTACAATGCATCGTCTATATCACACAGTTGTATGTTATCCTTTAAACGTCGTCTTTATGCATCGTCTATATCACACACTTGTATGTTATCCTTTAAACGTCGTCTTTATAATGCATCGTCTATATCACACAGTTGTATTTTATCCTTATTACAATGTAATTACAATTGCGATCTCCGTAAATGTTAGACATCTCAACACGCTTAAATATCGATAACATTTGGGAACCGCATTTAACTGTATATGACGTGATCAGTTGTATAACATCCATTTTTAAAATTAGTCAAAGGTAGTCGATTAAAGATAAGGTAAGATTTTTGTAAATATCAATGGACAAAAGCTTCATATTCACAGTCAATAACTGACAATTTATACATATTCTCCGTTCTACGGGAATGTTGGTATGGATAAAACTCCTAGAAAGCCATTTAGTATTTATAAGGTAGATCTAATACTTAAGTATGTTTCTTCATTAAGCAATGATTTAAAATTATTATAGGGATTACAATGACTAGATGAATTAATGTTACTATGCCAATCTTGCGAAGAATTATCCATAATATAATTCTCTGCTTAAATATATTGATTGAAACAACCCATTGTGCCGAATGAGCTCAGGATGTAATTTGTATAGTATGCGGCAAACGGGGGCGTAGCTTGGCAATAATCAATGTGTAGGCCGTCTCGCGAGAAAATTTACATTGTGGACTCCGCGTAAAGTATCGACCCGGATCAGCCCAAGCATGCCACACAGGCGTACCAAGATAGACACGTTTCACCTCTTGTTGATTTTCTGTTTCAGGAATCATTTCTCTATACTTATATCGATACTAAGACGGAATGTGTGCCCGGGTCAGTCTGTGCGGACAGCGCAGGCTGATCCGGTCGATACATTACGCAGATGCATTTGAGAAAAGATGTATAGGCACATACCTAGTGCCTAAAGGGAGCTACGCCCCTGGCGAATCATACAATTATCCTTCATATAATGTTAATGAAATATATATATATTTCTCATTTTAAAGAGACTGAGTAACGAAAAGCTTGACGTTGAGGCGATGAGAAAGGTGTTACAGATACTTATTGGAGACAATGATAAACTACATAAAGAATCCTTCGTTCATTTCTACAATGAAGCACTACATCTGGTAGGTATTGCTTGTCTTTCTTCCTCCTTCTTCCCTTTCGTGACATTTCCTCTGATGTTCCTTCCACCTGGGGTTGTGAGTTCGAACCCCAGCTCGACCAAAGTTCTTTACGACGTTTGACAAGTCAGTATGACAAGCGCCATTCGCCTTTTACAAATCGGCTAACAGTCTATAGATGTGGGAAAGCAGCCAGTTACTTGAACATAATGATGTGTTGAGTACTAGTGTGAGGACAGATGAGAGTAGTTGAAGTTATCGCCGTGATATGACTGAACACCTGTTGAAAACTGCGTTAAATTCCATTTAATCAATCAACTGTTGCTCCTTATTTCTTGTTCGCTTTACCTTTTAGAAATAGGATTACATGTACGTTAAACTTACACATATTTATTAACATTTTGCGAAAGAATACAAGTCCGACTTATGGGACTTCATTATAAGACCTTGTTTATTTGATCATGAATAATGATAATATTAATTTTAATAGTGTAATTCAATGTAATAAACAGATATTGGACTGTATTAAATAGTTAAACCAACATGGGTGTGGACGCCGGGGGCTAGTGCAATAGTCTCAAACAAAATAATTAAAGGTTCTGACAACATTCAAGTACAAAAAGGGGCATAACTCTACACATATGATTGACAGAGTTGTGTGACTTGCTGCAGTTGTCGATGGTTGTCATTAAAAACAAAAATTGTTTGATCGTATAGAAGATATAAGTATTTGTAAAATAATTAAATCAGACAGACGCCGACGCAAGTGCAATAGCCTACTTATTCTTCGAATAGACAAGCTAATAAACGAGATAAAAGGGCGTATCCTTTAAATTGTGTCGTCAATTCAAATATTATACAGCGAACTGTTTTGTCTGAATTGAGAGAGATTGGAAAGACCTAAATTTACTTCTATGCGTCTCTATATGTGATCTCGTTATGTAGATTCAATAAGAACCCAAATCGCCATAAGCGACTCATATATATACATGTGTATAGTATAAACCTATTTACAAAAGATCTGCAGCAAACAACTTTCAAACATTTGAAAAACAAATATAAATGAAAGGATAATAATTAAATCGAGGTGCGATTATTGTAGTAGAATCGGAAATTGTTCATCATGAATTTATCCTTTTGTCGAAATGGTTTTTATTTCAAAGGTACACGTATCTACTTCAGATGCATCAAATAGCGTCTGCGTGCTAACATCGCTTTATTTTTTACTCTACAGGATGACGAAAAACCACCAGCAGACGAAGCCTTTCATATCATGACACCAAACGACGATCGTCAATATGTGACACGTGACGAAATTGACAAACTTGTCCCATCTCGTCTGCAACATCTGTGTGATGTATTTAACAGGATGAACATGCGCGTTAAAGACGAACTGTAAAACTATCGTCACAAGCACCTGTCCCGCATTCATTTATTTAAAATACATTATTAGCTGTGATCATGTTAGCAAATCATGATGTTTCAAAATAAACATATATCCTGTATTGTGATCTGAGTGACTACTTAATCATGTGATTCAAGAGGAAAGGTCACGTGGTAGACTAAACCAGTAAGGTGATTTCGGCACAGTTTTAGGTCTTTTAATCCTTTCCCGCATACAACAAATGTGTAGCAGACGACTTTGAAAACGTCTAGGTAAAACCAATGCAAACATATATAAATAAAAGGTTAATTATTAGATATAGACGAACAGAGCGTCTGCTGCAGAGGCGACAGAAAGTATGTATGTGAGAAAGGGTTAAAATCCCTGGTACCATACCGATACTTCTTAACCATTTCCCACATACAGTAAACCTGCACCAGTCCACTATGAAAATGTCTCCTAAAAATATTGAAAATCTCTTTAATTGTAGGTATAATTACTGACAATGTTCAGTTGAAAACATTGTGGCAAAAGGAAAAAATGCTCGTTTTAAGCAATTCCTCATTTTGTGACAATGTTTTTAAAAGTCGTCTGCTGCAGAGGCACCATAAAGCGTCTATAAGTAGGTGAGAAGAATCAGCACTCGACTGGTTTGCTTAGATTTTACCGATAATAATGATTTAAATCATGAGACAGTCCCTTTAATAATACACGTTAGCTAATGGCAGCACATCCCCCAATCACACAAGCTGCTTGACAACAGCTGAAACGTGATTGGTAGATTCGCTAACATACATTTCACTGAACGCACTGATGTATTAAGGTCTTCCTTTCGTGTTTATTCTTCATATTTTCGCACTATCTGCCTTAAACCATCACGCAATAAACTACCGGAATGGTGACGTGAGTGATGCCATTAACATGTGTTTAGTTTACATCATTATTGTTTGTTTTATTGGCATTAAATGCCTTTTTCAACATGATTCAAGTGATATCACATCGCCAGTTCATGTTCCCTGGATAAACAAACAAGTTCTAGGATAGAAAATGTACCTTGCTCAAGGGCACTCCGCCATGACCGCTGTGTCTTGGGACGCTTGGTTCGTAATCCCCGACGCTTACCCATCGGCCACGGCGGATTCAATACTACTGAACGAACTGATGTATTGAGATCTTCCAATCTTGTTTTCCTTTTCCATATTTTTCCCTATCTGCCTATTCAATTACACCATAAATGTGCCATCGTTTTGACATGAGTGATGACATCAACATTTGTTTAATATACATTATTGTATTCAACTGACTTAACAAACATGTAATACATATCAATCACTTTAATTCAATTATGTTAGTTAAGCCCCTTTATTCGGAAGACATATTATTTATGTGTATTGACTACTAAAACAATTATTTCTTTATTTTAATAACATTCAGCATATATCAGCTCAGTTATAAAACAAGAGGACCATGATGGTACTATATCGCTCACCTTCTAATCAAACTTAAAACGTTCTCATTCTTTGTCTATACATTTATATGAAACATATTCCTATCAAAATAATTTAAAGTCTTAGTTGATTGATTGGGGTTTAACGCCGTTTTTAACAATTTCTCAGTCATATCACGGCGGCCAGTTCACCTACTCATA
>JAUELF010156743.1:0-14861 GCA_031471495.1 Clinocardium nuttallii | reverse complement strand
AATCATAATTACTCATTAAATGGACACATTTGGTCCGAGGCCTTCCTGCTCCATCTTATTCTCATAAAAGGCAATCAAACAACAACAAAATCAACTTGATAAAGTTCGGATGATTTACGGTCAATTTTCTTTTGCAGTCCGAGCCCTCCCGGCTCAACATATATTAATTATCTTTTAGCACGTCCGGCTCAATATATATCTTCATTTATCTTAAATTACTCGATAAATAATACACTTGCTCTTCCGGCTCCACATATATTCATTCTCTTTTAGCCCGTCCGGCTCAATATATATATGTATGTATGTATCTTAAATTACTCGATAAATAATACACCCTTCGGGCTCAACATATATGTATTCTCTTTTAGCCTGTCCAGCTCAATATATATATTCATTTATCTTAAATTACTCGATAAATAATACACCTGCGGTTTAGACTCTGCGGTCCGAGCCCTTCAGGCTCCACATATATTCCTTGTTTTTTAGCCTGTCCGGCTCAATATATATTCATTTATCTTAATTTACTCGATAAATAATACCCCTGTTGTCCAAGCCCTTCAGATTCCATATATATCTCACAAAAAGCAATAAAGCAACAACACAAATGAACACCTATGTTCCGAGCCCTTCTCACTCTATCTAAATCTCATTAAAATCAATAAAACAACAACACAATGGACACCTGTGGCCCAAGCCCTTCCGGCTCCATATATATTCGTTTTAACTTCGTTTGTACTCAATGAATGGACACCTATGGTCCGAGCCCTTTAGACTCCATATATATCTCTTAAAAACCAATAAAGCAACAACAAAAATGAACACCTGTGTATAAATAAGTAATTTTGTTGAAGAAATCACATAATAACAGACTTCTTTCCTCAATGAAGTTAGAACTCGTCGTCTTAACCTCTACACCATGACGCCCTTTACTCTTCTAATCTGATAACGGTCTGCAACGTTAGACGTTTTCTCATCGAATGACCATCAACCTTGTGTATAATACACAAAACCTACTTCGCACGATCTTACTTTTCCCACCAACATTCAATTAACTCCTTTTCATATGTGTATACACTACCGTCGATACATACATATACTGCGTATCCTCGGACACTTACTTGATGATGCCACAAACGAGCAATATAATAAGAGTGTGATAATAATTTTATCTATACCATACATTGGGCTACACTTCAACAGAAGTACTACACAATCTGAGAAATCGTAACATATTCTCTGAACTAAACCAAATTTTTTTTTCTAACTGTTAATCACGTGCGCTGATATCCGGCTAGGCGTTGGTTGTTTCCGATATTCTCTCGCTATTCCTGGTTTTCGGTTCTTTGGTGTTCGATATAAAATGTGGCAAGATATCGTGCAACTCGTTTCGGTGGAAGATTGTCCAAGGCCGACCACGTGCATCACCTAGTCTATTGTTTATCATAACTGTATATGTAATTCTCATCTCTAAGTCTGTCGAAGTTCATAAGTGCATATTTATCCGCTATCTTTCCTGAACCAATCTTGATTATTGGCTATAAACTCGCACCATGTCGGTGAAATCCTCGTGAAATGCAAACGGCATTTATTTCCGGACTACACCCTTAGCTTCTCTCAAAATAGCCTATTAATCTTTAAAATTACAATTTTTCAAATTATAATGGCATGTAGTAGTATTTTCCTATTATAATCGATGAGCTCTCTCGAAACAATCATATTCATAGTCTGGCATAATCAACTCGGTACTAATTAATTATCTCAGTTTCTGTTCTGTTTCATTCGAGCTTGCATTTCTGCTTTTTGTGATGATTGTGGTTACAATAGCCACTATACTTTACCGCTAATAGGGAGATTTCGGCAGTACGTCAGAAATGCGTAATGCAGAACGTTTACCGCCAAATCGTGCAATAATTTCTGAAGAGACATGGTTAAAAATAATATTGTGAGTGCTATTTTGGTACACTATTGATACTAAGATTTTAGAACTTTCGAACTAAGATGTAATTGAGTTGATAAATGTAAACACTAGCCTTCTTCGTTTCGGTGACATAGAATATTATTGCGCGATACATATGCCCATTGAAGAATGACCTAGTAAGCAGGTGCCCGTAAGTTCATCCGACGATTGGTTGGCACCGGATTGATACTAAGATTTGAGGTTTATCGGGCTAACGATCTACATTAAGTTAAAAGATGTAAATATAAGCATTATTTATGTTTGGGCAGATAAAACATATCATTGCAAGTTTTATCAGCCATGCAAAGTATGACGCATGAGTCTGGAAATTCTAAAATGTCCAACAAATAGCTTGCCAGTATGGGTTTCTATAGACAAGGCCTTCGGTCAAATAATTTTGATATCAAGGGAGGTTATTCATAAATCATTACATTATTCTTAGATTCTATGTTGGATATAGTAAACATATATTTATTTAACACTTTTCGAAGTAAAATCGTTTTATGCGAAAAAAAACCATGAAATAGTTTTTTTCGCTCATCTTTTTTTCAAAAACCCATACACTTTTCTGATATGAAAGTGGCTTATTGGGGCCGCCATTTTAGTTATGTTTAAAACGCGGTCCGTCAGACGTAATACACATATTGGAAATTATTTTCGTCTAGTCAATCGTTTAAAATTCTAAATCGATATAAAAGAACGGCGTAATTTCGTGTGAACACAAATGTGTGGAACTTAAAATGAAATATGTTGTTCTCGTTCGACCAAATATCCGAATATGGAACGTTTCTGTACCGTACTAATCAAGGTGAACTAGACGCACGCCATTTTCAGTAAAGCGCTGTATATATACAGAGATTCAGAAACAACGACAACTTGGCCTTTGAAGTCATTACTTTCACAGAATCCAGAATAATGACAACTACAGATTATCTGGTGAAATATCTAAATAGAAACAACTCCAATTTATCGTCTTAAGTGTTGGTAATTAAGTAGGCCTAGTAACATTCTATCGTAGAGATGTCGGCAAAACCATTAGTCCTGACTGACAGAAATCTTTTTGAAATGACGAATTCTTTTTCATCCATGATTGGTTCTTTAAACAAAGAAGGCCATATACATTTTTTAAAAAAGAATTTCATCAATTTGGGGAATTCGGAGAATTCGCACCACTGCAATTTCGTACAACATAATTATACACACTTCAAGGAAATAATAAAGGTGTTCCGTTTATGTTTATGGCAGAAGGGGTGCCTGTTCACCATGGATCAAATGGTATGTTATAATTGTACTAGTTGTACTACAGGTACATTCCTGTTTGGAATTATGCAATAAGATATAGACAAAGAGAGTGGGATACATTTTAATTAAATCGTGCTACTGTGGCAAATATACAGCGTTATGTCCCTTTTTTAAATTGGATCCATTTGTATAAACATAGGTCAACAACAAATAAGAAAACATTAAATCTGGTTAGTACTGGTTTAAAAATTAAATATCCTATAAAGCCTTTACATTTTTCAGATACATGCATATATATGGTCAATGCTCTCACTGCATACCAAGCCTGTGGTTTATTTATAATTTACCCTTTCCAACATACAATGAATCTGCAGCAGATGACTTTGCAGTTGTCAAGTTTAAAAGATAAAAATAAAAAAAATCTCTAAATGATAGTATGAATATTGCATTGAGTTGAAATCATTGTGACAAATGGAGAAATTGCTCATCATGAATATACATGTATATTTATATTTCAGGTATATTCAGGCCACTTTATTTGTGTAACCAAGCAAGGAAAACCAATTTCCTGTCCCTGATATGGGTTATTTGATAAAGTAGACAACACCATCAAGAAGACATCTTGTAAGATGGGCTGTTGATTTCCATCATGGAATGCGATTCTGAGTCAAACCAACCCTACACAGGCTACATTAGATCGCATTTAGTGACCACTTATAATATAATTATATACATTACTAAGAATTCCGAAATTTCTAAATTAGATTGTACCGGGTGATAAGATTGTTGCTGTGAGTGGTTTCACTATAGCCGGTGATTTTTGTGCTAACATCCTAGATTTCATGAAGGGAAGGGAACAGCTTTCATAAGCAGAGACAATAGAAACTTGATGGATATGACAGCTGCTGCGTGTTTATGTAGAGCTGGCAAGTTTGTGATTAAAAAACTTACCACACTCTGAAAAGAGAACTTGGCATATAGTCATTGGACAGAATAAATTGACTCATAATCATGTGAAATAAATCCAATCATAGCTGTTATAATTTGACACTTGGATGAAGCAACTTTTCTCACATAAATCAGACTACAATAGACTTATTTGAATAAAAACTCGGCAAAAACATGTACAACATCCATCACAGGTCATGTAATAATTGTTTACAATAGAAACATGACAAAAAGAGAAATTACTTGTCAGGAGTTTCTGATTTTGCAACAAAGTTATTTAAAGTTATAACTTCATCATTTAAACTCATCTGCATGTGGGAGACGATTAACCACTAAAACATGCTTCATCATAGATCTTTGGAGCAAGACATTTTATATCGTGACAAATCATAGTTTAATGTAATTCCTGAAAAGAAAATATTTTTTGAAAGGAAGAAATTCATCATTATCAGCATGTTCTCCTTATTTTCCAACAATTTTCGAGAAGAAATTGGAATGCATAGGTCTCATAATTAATAAAATCTCTGTCCATAGAAAACTTTTAAGGATGAAAGAATGTTTTCTAATATGAGAAATTTCTCTTTCCCTACTGTAACAAAATAGATTTTGCGCGGCCTGAATTATAGACGGTCAGTCAGTGCAGATTGGTCACGTATGGTTTTAACTTATCGCAGGATCGTCAGGGATATCATTGGTTTTTAAGTTATTATCATATTTATATGTGATAAGTGAGATTAAGCATATTAAGGGGTTTATTTCATGTAAATCGGTTAAGAATTAAGAAATTGACGGGTTTAAAAACGTTATTTACGATCAACTATGTTGCTATTTCATTTGGCCTATAAATGTATTGTAACTTGATGTAGTTTGTAAATTACGAGTTGCACGAGAAAAGAGTTGCGTGGGAATTTTTGCCTTATATAAGGTTATATTTGCTATATATGTTACTCAAACATTCTATATGACGGTCAGTATCACGAAGTTGCCAGACGGTTTCACTCGTTATGGTGAGAGTTAATTGATGTGACCATTTCACACGGCATATGGCCGTTTTATGTCTATGCCTAGTCCATGATGATAGCCAGACAGTTCCAAACGCAGAAACTTGAGAAACCAGCGTGTGTGACGTAGTCCACAAGTTAGGAAGACGTCGTAACGGGGGACATTATGAGGAGTGCCGTCATAGGACGAGTAGAACCATATATCCACAGTTATGTGGCTTGTCAATCCCGGAATCCAAGGATATACGCGACGCAGTTAAAGATGAGTACATCGACTAGGTGAAGTCAGAAAACTGAGACAGTTGCATGTGAAGGTCAACGTTATGAACATTCCAACTACCATTATAAGAAGGATATAGTGACAGTAGTTATTGGACAGTTGAGTGATTTGGGTGAGAGTGTGGATGAGAGTACGTGAGCAGTTTTGTTTTATTGCCTCTCGATTTGTTAGGAAAGTAAGTGTTTATTTAAACTTGTATATATTATTCATATTTATTTGTAAATTAAACTAATTTCTATTTATTTAAAGATAGGTGTTCAATTCAATTTTAGTGAGTTGTCGGCCCTTAACCATCTTGTGACAACGATGCATTCGTGTAAATACATTCAATGAATGTTCACAATACAGGAAAACGGGTGCTCAGCTATATAGCTTGGGTAGGAATGTAAATTAATCGGTTAAGCAAAGTATCAAGAGGGCCAAGATGGCACTAATCGCTCACATGAGTTAAAGTTTTATACCTTTCATTTTGTTACTAGAGAATGAAATTACTTGAGTTTCACAACACACTTCAACAAAAAAAGGGTCAATTAGGACTGGAGTATGAAACGGAGACAAGCAAGAATGAGATAAATACTGGAAACGAATATGTATTTTGGGACTTTAACCTACTGCTTGCAGATGAATTTCTTTAACCTCTACAAAAAGGGCATACTTTTGTGAAAAATAATTCTGCCTTTTATGGAATTGTGTTTTGTTTTTTTCCACTAACTCAGCGTGGCACGTTATTCCCTATTAACATGTGGTCCCAGGGGCGGACATGATGCAAATTAAAATGGTAGATGTCCATATTCCAATGCCACATACCAACTAGCTAATCTCTATGCATTTCGGTATATCTCTATGCAAAAGCAGTGAGGGGCTAACTTGAACTTTTGGGCATAATTTGGACAATCTTGGTAGAGGACCACTAGGCAATTGCACACACGAACTAGCTTATTTCCATGCTTTCAGTTCCAATCAAGAAACTTTCCTAAGTTTAAGAATCATTTCGGTTGCAATAGCAACAATAGTTATGCATGGATTTCATTTATTTTAACAATTCTGAGAGGGCATTGTCAAAGGAACATCACTGTGAATTTTCAATGAACTGACCAAACAGTTAAGACTGATATGACGTTTGTAGCAATTGGTTACGGAAGACGGACGGATACAGACTGACGACGGTCCGAATCACATAGAAAATGTTAATTGTTCGCTGCCTACAGCTCAAGTTGGTCGTGTATATCAGTTTAAATCAATCATTAAAAAGTCTACCTGATTAATTTGACAGCATTATTATGCTCTTATTAAGGACGTAACAATGGCTATGATTCTGCTGCTCTCAAGTAGTTGCAGTCTAGCATTAGATGATCAAACTTTCTTTCCGAAACAAAACAAAAGACAAATGCAGTCATTTTATCATCTGAACAATTGAACACAATAGTAACTTGATATATTGAAGGTTATAATTACTTAATAAATGAATGAATCCACGATTAATCAAGTAAGTTAGTGAGTAGGTGAGTGAGTGCGTTTGTGTGTCTGTGAATGGGGTATATATAGGCACAAATTTAATATAGAGTTCAAAACAATCTGACAAATGAACACTGGCTTGATATATCATAACTCAATATGCGATTACTAGATGAAGAGGTATACGAATACATGTACCTAAATGTGTTCTGTCTAGACTTCTGAGAGAATAATCTTAATACAGAGTTGAACAAATGTGTAAAAATTGTCCTTTTGACCAACAGTTTCCTTCCATAATTGTTATACAAATTCGCTTGCTGCAATGGCGCAATTGTATATAGCATACGAATTATAACCGCCGATTTTTAAATTGTGAAGATTCGTGTCTCTCCGTGTCTCGGAGAAGAATTTTACTATTGAATAACAATCCTTCCAATTGTGCATATTTATCTTTCAATAACAATTTTCTCAAACAATATATTCTCTTTCCGATTTACACACAAAGCGTATGTGTTTTCAATTTCAATTTAAAATTATTTTACGATTGTACGGTCGTACTCCGTTCAATTGTGATCAGTAAAGAAAGACAACACATTGCAGTAATAATTGTGACCGACTTATAAACAAAGGCGAAAACAGCAACGTTCACATTGAGTTTAGGGTGATTGGACTCAGGCGAAACTGAAATCATAGCAATATAGTTTCCGGGCGAAATGACCCGGATTAAAGTCATGTAGTACTAGTTGTACATATCAATTAACTCGCTTGGCGCAGAGCGTCCCTCTCGACACGTGGGCATTCTTGAAAGGCAGGGTCATACAAATAAATCGTAAGACGAGGTTTGTATGTAGTGCATATCATTATTATCACACAAACCATTGGATACAAACGATTGGATTGACATTCACAAATGAGTTATATTAAATCAGAAAATGTTCATCAAAAATCATTATCTTAATACATTAGTTCCTTTCCTAACTTTCCTAGCTTATCTCAGTTAAAAACACGGTTTTGTAAATAGCATGATCCTTAAATTAATACCATACAACACAATTGTATTTAAATGTTATTAAAACATGTATGTGCATCAACTGCCACAATGTAGAACTCGCTATGTCAAGTGACGTTAATAATCTGTATACTCACCATTAAACACATCTACTTCACACAGTACAAGCAGTCTGTCTGCTCCAGCTAATACAAATCTGATATATCTCGCAGTCAACGCATTTCCATTATAAAATTCGTAAAAGTTTATAAACGTATCTGAAGTTGGTATTGCTGCAATGTCCTCGGTGTTGTTTCCCGATGTTATTTTCTGTACTTTCAGACCACTTAGACTTTCTATGTTAAAAATAAAGTCAACATTTATATATGTGCCAAAGGAATTATATGATTGATCTCAAGTGACATAAAATATGCGTAAGATAGATCTTATTGCACGATGCCTTATATCTTTGCAATTATAAAACAATCTCTAATTCACTCATTCGGCACTATGCCTCCTTTAGCACTTATTTATAAATTGCACACACAATAGTGCACCAATCTTGAACAATTTATTCATTGATTGATTTATTGATGTGTATAGATGGATTACTGATCCTTTGTGTGTTTGTTTCTGTGTGAGCGGGCCTATATATATATGCGGTTTGTAGATATTCAAACTCAGTATTTACATGCACTCTGATTAGGAACTAAACATTCAACTCAAAGGCCAGCGAAACCATTTCCTTTATTAGAGTGAAAATACGGTTCACGTTAAAAGCATGATGTGCCCAAATACTCAATACTACACAATAGATAGATTAACCTAGTTGGTGTTAGTTAATTAAAAGATGAAGGAATGTTGGTTCTTGCATGTTAACTTTGTTTCGGCAGGAAACGACGTTTCGACAAAATGAAGTTTTAAGAAAACGATGGAACGGCGTTGTTTGCTTCAGTTGTCATCAATATAGTACCGAACTTTTGAATCATGGAGTATTTTGGTCATACACTATATAGTACCGAACGTTTGAATCATGGAGTATTTTGGTCATACACAATATAGTACCAAACTTTTGAATCATGGAGTATTTTGGTCATACACATTTGATTCCATACGGAATAGTTATTTAAAACAGATATAACCTTCAATGTAAGAATATTTTGTTAAGCTAATTACAATAGATTGGCTTAGAATTGCCATGATGTCAAATACCGATCACTTTCAACCTTACTATTACACGATGGACAATGAGAAGGTGAATATATCTAAGGTATGTGCAGTTGCGACGAAGTTCGATATTCGGTAATCGATATTCAATACCGATATGAATTTCAAGCTGATACGTATAAAATGCCAGCACAAGATTTGTGAACTCAGCATAGCTCCATATTCAAATCGATATTAAAATCGGCATTTGCGCTTCTACACGATCAGAAAGCCGACAGCGCCATTTTCCCGAGTACCGACTCGGCCCGCGTTCAGATATATATTCATATCGATATTCCCCCTACTAAACAATGACAGTAACTTATATTTCAATTCCTAACAGTGTTGACTATTTATTCGTTTCAGGTCGAAATTCATATCAGTATTGCATTATCTAACATGATTTCACATGAGTGTCAAGGCACACTGCATTCTTCTATAAATCAAACCTTAACAATCAGTACCAGGAACATATCATATTACAGACACGTGAAGTAAATATCGTATTAATACTAAATTATAGACAGTCTATTCGTTTACTTTTTTTCTATGAACTGTTATACTTCGATTATCATTACACATTCTACTTTAACGATGCTTTCATAGTAATAAAACATACATACGTTTTGTAGACGTATCCATGTCCGTTCTACCATACACTAGAATACGTGTAAAGTATTCTTCACGACCAAGATCTATCTGTACCCAGGGGTTAGTTGAAGCTTCAGTTGCCGCACAACACTGACAGGCATTAGCCAATGTATTGTAATCACCGTCTACAGCAAATGAACCCACCCATTTTTCAAATTGAGAACTCGTTGTGACATTTTTATTTCTAGCACTGCTCTCACCTGAAGTTAACAGATATGTTTCAGGTTTTAAATCATACAACAACACGAACACTTTATCATATTACAATAGTGTCAGTAAGTTTACAGTTCCTTGTATAACTAGAAGGAACATTATCTCTACGATGTTAAGTGTAAAAGGCATACGCGGGATTTGCCACCGAGCATCACAGCTGCGCAACTTTAACGGGTGCCAGTGAATTCGTAGCCTGGTGAACTAATAACCTGTATATGTTGGTGTTCGTACTCTGGTATGAAATTACTTCGTAACCTATCGCAAATGTTTATGTAACCTTTGTTGTTTTTACATTAATATTGCAGAATTTGTGCTTACAAAAAAAAAAGTTATATTTTTATGTAAATCTATTAATAAATAATTAAAATGATAAATATTACGGCCATATGGATTGTGTATGAAAGCACTAAATTTTGCCGAAAATAATAGGAGTAAAGTTGTACAATAACGCATTTTTTTTTTAAACCTATCCTTTTTTTGGCTCTTTTTACCTCAGTAAGATATGGAGAAATGTTTATAATTCATTACGTTTGAATTAGTAATGGTAAAAAGAAATAGTATTACCGTAAAAGTGGAAACAATTTTGTGGCCGGTCTGACATTTTGGCATCATAAATTTATATTGATATAGTATTCTGTATAATTATTGATGCTTTTCCAGCTGCACATACATAGAGCACCACATTGAACAGGAATTAGCTCCAGAAAAGACTTGAAAGTATGCATACACGCCAATTTATTATTATTTAGACTTCCAATAAAATGTTCGAAAATTTGACTAAAGTTGACTAAATCGTCGTTTTTCGAACGGGCTCTACACACAAATCCTATCTCGGTGACCTATATATATTTGTTCATATTCGTTTTTGCATTTGGGAGAGGCATACATAGTCCAAAGTACAGGAGCTCATAAATGGTGTCAATATTTAGAAGCATATGCCTTTAAGTTGTTTTGAGTGTAGAGAGGCGGGATTTCGGATACGTTGCTGCTATTAATACTTTGTGGAAATGATATAGGACAAGACGCAATGCAAGACAAACAGCAGAGTATAATTTACAGGAGAGCCTCAGCGAATCATCCGCAGACGAAGGACGAGAAAGTTCAGTCAGTGGTCGAGGGCACAATGGCGACCGGTGGACATTTAGTGAACTCTCTAACGAACAACAAATGCAGCAAGTAAGTGACGATGTATTTAATTAGACATCAACCAGTAACATAAAGCAAACAAAACACAACGAACAACAATCTGGAAAAAGGAAGAGAATAAGCACAGGGGATAGCTCCATTGATATTGCAGATGAACATAAACATAACCACAGGGCCGCCATAGGGTGACCGTGGAATTCGTGCGGCGGCCGCATTCTGTTTGAGGGGTCCGGTATGTGGCACATCCTGTCAGCTACGCAAGGCGAACGCACGGTTCCGGTACGCTCGCCGCATACCATCCGTACGGCCCCCGTGGTAGTCTGCGCAATACGCGGAGCGTTTATATACCAGTTGTTGTTCTTATGTATTTACTCATCATATCTGAGGCGAACGTGTCATCACTTCAAATGCCGTACGGCAGCCGCAGGTTTCTTGTCTCCACACATTCAAAATACGCCGTGTGGCTACCCTAATATATGTGACTGCTACAGTATGTGACCGTCGGAATGCTGCAGCGGCCCTAGAAATTGATAATGGTCGCGGCAAATATGACTGATGCATTACAGTCACACTATTTTCATACATCGTAGTGAAGATCACTATAAAAACACTACTACTACGATCGTTTCTTCCCATTGGAAATTTGAAATATTATTTTAACCGTGATAACTTTATAATGTCACAACTAGATATTCTAAGCTATGAGACGAATGCAGATATTTTTTAATCCTTGAGATATATAATATTTAACTTATCAGAGTTTCTCAGGACAAAAAGACCAATGTGAGGCTGGTTTGTTCTAAATGGGCCAGATAAGCATGTAGGACAGCTTATATTTAGGAACATATTTCTAATTAATTATCTTCTATGCTATATATAATGTTGCTTTGGAAGATACAGACAGACTGTTTTTCGATGGTCAATCTTTGCTTAAGTGGAATTTAAACTCCATAAATATCATACCGGGCCCTGTTTGTGATGAAGATGGAGGAAAGAAAATTAATTGGCAAGAAAATCTCAAGAACATATATATTAATAACATTGATAAAAATAAGTTGAATGAAATCTTGCCCCGTCACCAGATAACATAGATACAGTCACTTCATGGATCAGACATTTATTAAATGATTCACCACAATATACATTACACAATAATATTTTTTATCTCAAATGATAAAAATAAAACATTTGTTTGGTAATAACTATAAAAAGCACGCAAATAGTACCACGCAGTAAAACACAAACTATACGAAAGATAAAAATACTTATACTAGAAATCAGTTAAATGCAGTCAGTATATATGCAGTTGTATACGAACACAATGCACTATAACATAAACAAAACAAATATGAATCAGCAAACCACTCAGTAAAGTAAAAACAAAAATCTCTAAAAGGTTATGGAAAATTATAAAACAAAATAAGAAACCAGCCAAAATACCTCATCAACGCCTAGCATGGAAGATTTTTGTCAGCATTTTATATAAATATATATAATGTAGAAAAACAGCGAATTAATACAAGACTCTAGCAATACACCAACAGGCCTAATCAACTCAAGTTTGTATGCACCAATTACTACCATGGAAATCCTTAAATAAATAACACAACTTAAAATTTAAAAAGCTCGAAGTGAATCAGACATAATATTAAAGGAATATTAAAAAAGCACTTAAGAAATATTATTACCTGCCTATATATTCCTTTTTATTCAATTCTAGACAAAGGAAATATGCAAGAACCTTGGTTAAGTGGAACAATACACCCTATTTACAAAGGTAAATTTCCCCCATGCGATCCAAATAATTATAGACCAATAACTGTCTTGTCTTGGAAGCTGGATTTAGAAAACATTATTCTTACTATACTCACATGTTTGCACTAACTTGTCTTATTAATATAATAAAGAAAAGGAAATACAAGCTATTGTGTTGCTTTGTTGACTTCTCGTAAGCCTTTAATAAAGTCTGGATAATTGTTTTTCTTTAATCTTTTAACTACATGTATTAATGGAAAAGTTGTCAAAGTCATTAACTAAATGTATCAAAATATGTGAAACCGGAGTCCGTCAAGGTGAAAACTTATCACCAATTTAATTCTCAATGTTCATAAATGATCTGGAATCTCACCTCATTTTTAAAAATAGTAAAGGTGTTTCTTTACACTCTGATATGATGAACAATTATGGTTGCAAGTCCGTGTTCTTCTATATGCAGATGACACTATCCATTTAGAGCAAAATGCAAATTATTTGCAAAATACAATGTATCACTGCTAAAAGTAATTTTACAAAAAACAAATCGTCATTTTTGGAGTGAGAAACATATCGAAATTTAATTACACATATAACGGAGAATCAATAGAGATAACTAATAATTATAAATACCTTGGCCTCATTGTCTCTGGCAATGGCTCATTTTTATCAGCTAAAAAAGTAGTACATTCCGTCTTGGTCCAATCACGCTCCCTCGACTGTACCAATCCTATTCTTTACGAGTGAAATAGGGGGTATGAGTCACACGAGCACCTAGAAAAAGTACATTTAAATGTTTTAAGAAAAATAACCAAAGCTAAAAAATTGGTCGCTATCTATTAACAATTACTATTCAATCTAGGATGATTAACATCTGGAATAAAATAATATGTACTAACAACAACAGTAAAATACCAAAACAAACCTACACTTCCATCTTGAACAACACAAATAAGCAATACATATGGCTTACATGTAATCAAGATATTCTACTTAAATCCGGTAACGGGTTACACAAATCAAATAAAGTAAACAATATATACATGACTGACCAGTTTAAACAAAAATGGTTACAGGAAACATAACAATCTCAAAAACGGAAAACTTATAACACCTTTGTAGTGTAGTCCCGTTGGGTTTGGTAACAGAATATCCAATGAATGGGTGTATGTGGCCCAAATTGAGGGTAAGTGTAGTACGCATTTTGTTTTCGAAACAGACAAACCACACTTTCAGTTACCAGAAGGACAGTAGTACCAAAAAATAATTTGAAATTGGTACCATCTACTTCGGAGACCAAATGAACTTAAGGAATTTAAGAACATAATAATAGCAAAGTCAGTTAATGAAATCGACATTTAAACACTATTACGCTGCCGGTCCTTAAAGTCGCTAATTGAGAAAACAATGAAAGTGGCGAAAACGGTTGTGAAACAAACTGTTAGCGACAGTTCCTAATCGGTAATACCAACGACATATATATTCACAATACATACCTTTACTCACTGAATGACTTTTAACAATTTCTTTCTTAAGAACTAATGTTTGTACGTTAAAGTTATCGCGAGTCGCATACACACAGATACAACAGTCAAAATAATGCTTATTTCTGTGTATGCGACTCGCGATATCTTTAATAGTTAATCAGTTTGCTAAGGTCAAGCGACTGTGGTTTTCACACGGTTTACCAATTTATCGGACACATCAGTGTTGTTGGTATTACCGATTAGATAGGTACTCTCGTTTACAGTTGTTTGTTTGTTTGTTCTTTGAGGTATCTGATTGGACGTACTGTTTAATTTGTACGCGGTGTTTGATCCGTAATCAAAAGCGTGTTTGACAAACATTTTCGGGTGCTTATAATTTAAAGTGTTTGTATGAGTTTACCATTTTTCAGAGTTAATTTTAATACATACATACATACATTTTTATTAGCATCGGCAAAGTACATTGCCTTTAGCCATTTACAATTGAAATATGGCAAAGACAGAAAAGTGAATACAAAGTAAATACATATTAGTA
>JAUELF010156635.1:0-14862 GCA_031471495.1 Clinocardium nuttallii | reverse complement strand
AATGTTCTGACAAACTTTCATGGTGATTGGATGCAAAATGTAGCCTGTAGAGTGTTAACAAGGGTAAATGTTGACGATGCACGACAGCCGGATGCCGGACAAAATGTGATCCCAATAGCTCACCTTGCACTTCGTGCATAGGTGAGCTAAAAATATTAAGTATATTGACCGTTTACCTATATTTTTGTCAATAAACTGAATTTCAAATCCATCAGGATCATCATATTCCCAACAGGATTGCCTTGCCAACTCATACTGTTTACTCTTGTAGTCACACCTGAAACAGTGTGTTTTACAATAATGCACAATGTTGTTGAAGGAGCATCATTTATTTATTTTGGTTTCCGGCGAAGAAGCTCATGATGATAAGGCTATAGCATGCGGAAAAGAAAAGGGGTTTACATACTCAGAAATGTTATTTCACTAAAATATAGCCATTGCATTTATTGTTTGGTTTACATTTATATAAATTGCAGACATACTAAACATACTTCACATCATCTGAGGTTAAACCTTTTGTCTGCCTCAATGTAACCAGTCTGTGTTCCAACAGGTATTCATCCAAGTGACAAGTGTAACAATTCAACGCTAAAACTTCAACAGTTACTATTTTTAAAGATATAAATTGTAAAGTAAATGCCTATAAACAACTTACAACAAAGGTAGCCTATTGATCATACAACTGAGCAACCACAGCAGCTCATTCTACAAAACAATAAAAAAAACCTGCCTCTAGTCTGTAAATGTATTTTTAAGACAACTTAGTGACCTAACAAGTATTTGGATGCACAGACTCAGATTCAAAACTGACCAATACATCATGGAATTTCTAACCGAGATTCGTCTAAATTTGATCAAAACAGTAGCATTTAGACTAATAAAAAGATTTTGTCAGGTTTGACCAGAAACCTAGTGCTCAGATGCACATGACCAAGATAACAAGAGCTCCGCAAAGCAGGGTAATATACGCCCGAAGGATAACATATAGGGACTATATCTCTTTGAAAACAGAACAATGTGCATCATCTATAGCAAAGTATACATAATTTTCAAAATATTTGTTACAGTGACCCAGGTTTGAGTGAACATGACAAATATTTAAGGTACTATTCTACAATGTGTACTGACAATTTTAACCAATACTAAATGTATACCACACCGTCTTATCAAGACAAGCACTTGTGCCAAGTTATTTCAGAATCCTTCAATCCGTGTGTGAAAAATGCTCCAGATAAAACATCGTAAGGTTTGACCTTTGACCTCTATCTGTGACCTTGACCTTTGAGGTATGGGCCTGGCCCATGGCGACACACCGTCTCATCAAGGCAAGCATTTGTGCCAAGTTATTTCAGAATCCTCCATCAGTGTGTGAGATATGCCCTTGACAAAGTATCATAAGGGTTAACATTTGACCTCTATCTGTGACCTTGACCTTTGAGGTATGGGCCTGGCCCATGTACGCAAAACACCGTCTAATCAAGGCAAGCATTTGTACCAAGTTATGTCAGAATCCTTCAACCAGTGTGTGAGATATGTCCCGGACAAAGTATCATAAGGTTTAACCTTTGACCTCTTTTTGTCATTCCTGTGAAGTTTTGTCAAAATTGGCCAAGCCGTATAGGAGAAAAAGTCATTTGAATGAAAAAGTTGACGGACGACGCTTGACAGACAATTTGCGATCACAATAGCTAATAAAAATCAGATCAAAACCGTGGTCTGAAGGATGTTAACAACCTAATTTCTGACAAAAAAAGGCAATGGTTGACACTCAATGACCATATAAAACGCTCACACAAAATGCACATACAAGACTGAAAACCTTTATGACAACAACATTTCAAAGCTCACCCTTAAAAACACACACTTACCTCCTGTTTGTTCTTGCTTGCCTGCTCACTTTGTTGTTTGTTGTCTGTCGAGTTGTTTGGCGTATTCTCATAGACCGAGTGGTGTCATCTGCTCCGTACTCTTCTTCCTTTTCCAGAGAAACAGATGTGTTTTTGTGAATTGAGTGATCTACAACTCAATTTTTAAAATATGAGTTCCACAGAATTTGAGAAAATATAAACACAATTACATCAGAATATTCAAATGTAATATGTAATAAATTATTATACACTCTTCATAACTGAAGTATTACAAGTTCTATGATTGCATTGTACTCATGACTTAAATAAAGAAATGTGTGACAAAGTGAAATATTTTAAATGCACAAGTCAATGGTACTCGGGTTCTCAAAAATAACAGGTGTTTTTTTAATAATTGAGTTTTTTTACACCGTACTCCTGCTTATCTGTAGCTCTGCTTCTCTTCGTCTGTTATCATGTGTTGTTCATCATACATTTTTATTTAGGATTTAAAGGTAGAAATACATGTAATACAAGTGGTTATTATTATATTCCTGTATGTTCCAAACATCCATTATAATACGTTAAATTTGAAAATAACCTCCCATTGTATAGAAATTCCCAGTATTTGTCATGTTCACAAATACCATTTTCTACTGTTAAAAATGTAAACACTGGCAAAATCTGGGACACGGTATTACACTCAATGCATAATATATACATGCAGTACATAGGCAAGCCATTTTTCCCCTTTATACTTAGCTCATGCATTGGCAACATACATTTTTGGTTTTTAAGCATGTTGGAAGGAAAATTGTGTTATCCATAATGTGTGCTTGTCTACCTTTAATCCCACATTCAATGTTATATTAGTTTATTAAGCGCTCTTGACACTGTTGCTAGGTTAGGCCGACATGTGGTAAACCGTCACTAGGCAGTAGGTACACATGTTTTAGATTTCAATAGCATGTTCAAACAAACTTTCAAAATTGATGGTCATATTGCTCATACCACCAAGCTACAACAGCTCATTCAGCAGATCTTATTAACCCTGTTCACCTCTTTATAAATAACCACTTTTTGTGCTGCTTAATAAACATTTACAACAGAGACTTGTCCATACCTGTTGTGTAAATCCTAGGTTGTCATGATTTTTCTTTTCAACCCTATCAGTGTCATCGACAGTCTCCTGACCTTGACCTTCAGTCTCGTCTTTGTCCACAGATTTGGTATTCTCATCCTGTGTTCATAGAGGATAATTATTTTGTCAAAACACAAGTAAAAGTTATGAAACTTGTGACATAAACTGCTGACACCAACACTATGAAAAAGTTTCAAATCAACAGCTTGAGTATAAACAGTATAAACCTGACATCTTTTGTAGATGGAGCACTTGCTTGGATTTATCTAATGCCTATGAACATGATAGTTTTAATGTTAATTACAAATTAAAGCCACACTATCTGCGACGGTCAGACTTTTTTGTTTGGATGGGGTTTAACGCCCTTATCGGCACTGTTTAGGTCATTTCAAAGGTGGCCAGTCTTTTAAGGATATACCTGGGTGCCATAACCAGTGCTTTCCTTGGATATTATGCAAGCGACTGACAGCTTTCCCACTTGCATCAGAGGTGGGAGGCAAGTGACTTTCAGGACAAGCCTTTGGTCAGTTCACCGCAAAGTCTGTTGCCGGCCGCCGTGGGACTCGAACCCACGACCTTCAGACTGGGAGTCTAGCGCGATACCAACTGTGCTAGCCGGGCCAGGGCAATGGTCAGAGGAATCATCATGGCAAAAGATGCAAAATCTTTAGAAGCATATGATGTGAAACTGCTTGTAACTTAGTGTCTATTTACACATACATGTAATAACCCAAAGAAAGTTAAATATTTATTTGTCTACAAAGGTAAAACATAGCCATTTTCTTTGTTTACTATCTCACATAAACTTCCATGCTATTTTTAGTTACACTTGGTAAACACTGCGCTATTTTGTGTAATATGTGTATCTCCCAAACGAATGTCGTGGCTTCAAATTTATGTGTGTATACACTTTTCTGCGCGGTTTTCTTTTGTGAATAAGTCATTTTTTTGACTGTATAACAAAAAACGTCCAAACCCTGAAACAGTTTTGGTGTATTTCGCAGAGAGAGTGGCTTTCAGTAACACAACTTGCATTTGCTGATATAATGACATTAAGTGGGATGCTAATTACCTGAGAACTGCCAGCTACCCATTGTTGATTCTTCTGTTCTTCAACTTTACTATTTGTATGATTGCTGGAGAAAGTTGTTCTGCTTTCATCTAGTAAACAAATGATTATTTTAAGAATAAAGTGTTGCATTACAACATTTGATCTTTTATTTGCAAAGTTACACTATTTCAGGTATATAGTTAAATCTGTTTAATTAAATATTTCATTACGGCCATAAATGGGGCTGTTTTTTTCAAGGCTAGACAGCATCTGTTAAGATTCTGACAAAATTTCAACTCAAGCTGGATTAATTGCTTATTAATTTAAGTACTTACCAAGTGCCCACTGTACATCTGACAGGAACGCATCTAATGTCTTGGGTCTTCTTTTCAGTGCCACTGTAAGGAATAAATATGAACATTTAGTTAAAGAAGTTCAAGGTAGACAAGCAAATATAATTGCTAACACAATTTCGCTTTCAAAATGTTTAGAAAACCCTATAATAGTTAAATGCATGTTGTCAACGTATGAGCTGTGTATTGAACATGTAAAGGGATGAAAATGGCTTGCCAGTCTACTATACGCATGTAGCGCAATGTCAATATTGCGGCCTGGATTTTCACCAAGGTTTACATTTTAATAACAGTAGAAAACCGCAATGTAAACATGATAATATTGGGAATTCCTTTATATAGGAGATTTTTTTTCCAAATTTAACTTATTATGATATAGTATGTTTGGAACACCTAGGAATATAATAACAACCACTTGTATTATGTGCATATCTACCTTTAACCAGACATTATGTGCATATCTACCTTTAACCAGACATTATGTGCATATCTACCTTTAACGAGACATTGCAAAATGGAAAATCTCATGGCTTGTGCACAAGAAAACATTTTCGCAGTGTAGAGACAGAAAATTGTTCATGTTGACTTTGTCATTCATTCACCATTATTTGCTTTAATCCTAAAAATCAGTGAGTCATAGTGACACATGAAAACTTTAACCTCCGAAGACGTAACTGTACATTTATAATATATACAGTAAAAAATAGTGACCTGACACAAAGTGAATCATAACAGTGGTATCTGTGTTTAGTACAAGAGCACTGCCTATATCATTTGCTACTGCCCAGACTTCAACCTGGTACTGACCTCTGCATTTAAGTACTTGTACAGTTTTACACAGTTTTAAAGCTAGTATGTTTCTGTCTGCAATGGGTTTGTTTTTTAGGTAAATTTTACCTCAATACAAGTTACACAATGACTTGATAATTTCCATCAAAAAGTAATGAATAAAAAGTGCATTTTGTATTTCTTCACAGAAGTCATGGCAGGGTCAATCAAGAATAAGTTTTTTTATAATACAGCCAAAGGTATTTTTACCTGCTGACAGTATCTGTTTACTTGATATCCAGGTTAAGGATGCTTTGTTTATGAACAGAACTTTATCAATTACTTATACATACACATACCTCGTCCTCATAATAATAAAACATTTTTCTATGTGAGAAATTAAATTAATGCAAGAGACATGATTGGTTGACATAATGTTCTGTTGGTCAAAATGAATGTTAAAGGTACTTGTTTACAGATTTTGGTATTTTCAAATGACTTGTTAACGGTTAAGCTAGAAAAACTAAAGCATTTGCGCATATAAATTAAAATAAAAAAAACAAACGTTCTGCCGATGCCAGGGATCGAACTACGATCGCCTGAATAAAAGGCTGATACGCTACTGACTGCAATATGCAGCTGATCAAAAATGACGTGGTGTTTGGAGAGCTATGGCAAATTGCCAATATTTGTATTATATACAGGCATTTGGTAGCCTGTTGTAGGGTAAAAGACTACATAGTTAAAAACATCGTGAACATATCCCTTCGAGTCCAAATATTATTAATTATGCCAAGTAATTAATAAGAAAGTAGTGACTTACATCACATTAAAGAGACATTGAAAGTATTTGTTCATACATAGAATACTTGAATTGTGCATTTTTAAAAAGTTATTTTAAAATCTGTAGTCAAATAATTTGAAAATAAAAAAAATGTCAGGGTTTTGAACTTTCCCCTGGTGCACAAATCCTGCGTCATTGGCACATATTTTAGCAAAAACCGTCAAACGACAGTATCTGTGCTTATAAATCCTAAACCAGGGGTCAAAATGACCCCCAGTTTAAAAAGTCAAGGGATAACCCTGTTTGTAACTAGAACAACTCCGCAAAACATAGTGTAAGCTATCCAAGCATGTGTACACGGGGTCATATTTAAATTGAGTTTTTGGGAAACAGCCAGGTCATATATATATATATGTAAACTAAACACAAATGTTTTGTCTGCACGAGCCCACCACATGTGTTTATTGTTGCAATTGTTATTGTTTCATAATAATGTTGGCATATTATTATAATTTCAAGAGAGGCCAAAGAGCAGCCTAAATTCCTCACCAGTGTACCCTGACCTAAATTTGAACTTGACCTAGACATGATGACATAGTTCGGGAACAGGTCGACATCTTGGTGTAATTATCACCTTGTCTTCATTGATTTTCTATTGTTTAAGGATTAGGGCTGTTCCAGAAAAAAAAGTCTGGGGGGGAGGAACGACCAGCAATTTTGAGGGTACCACCTATAGAATTTTAATTATTTTTTGGGCTCCCCCCATAGAATAAAATTTAAATTTTACCCCCCACCTAGAGAATTTAAATTATCACATTCATAGCAATTTCTATTCATGTTTTATACTTTTTAACACATTCAAGCAGATCCAAATTAAAATGCATGTGTTAAAAGACATCCAGTAGTATCATATTTGACCATGACCAAGAGTGTACCTTCCTAGATAACCCAAACCCAGTCGGTAGCAATGCAGGCTCAGCCATTTTTCTTTCCTATGTTTGACAAGAGTCAATGTGACATGCATCTTCCACCAATCTTCTAAGTCTATGTGGAAAAGCAGCCAGTTGCTTTGGGAAGATTGTTGTGCGAAATACTGGTGTGTGAAAACCAGGAAATACATTTATAGTAGGTAACTGGCTGTCGTGATATAACTGATAAACGGCGTTAAACTCGAATCAATCATATTTATAATACAATTGGCTGAAATATGAGGTCAAGTTTGTAACGGACCATTGCCAATGCTAAATAATAGTGTGGCAAACTGGTCTAGTATGGAGAAATCCACAGGGTTTTTTATACAGTAAAAAGAACGACCACCCACATAATTAAAATACATCTTTTGCGCACTACCTAGAGAATTTTATTTAAAAAATACCCCCCACCCACAGAATTTAAATAGCATGTCGTTCCTCCCCCCCCCCCAGACATTTTTTTCTGGAACAGCCCTTAGTGCAGCAGAAAAAAAAGCTGATATGTCCACATGTTAACTGAATATGGCCGACGTGATAGACATAACATTCTGACTTTAGCATTCGGACTGATTCAAATTGACAGCCCTCAGTTTGTTTCCCATGATTTGATCTAGTGACCTTGATTTTAAATGCATGTGACCTAGATCCAAGCCTAATCAAGACATATAAAAGACAAACCTTTTGACAAAGGTTTATCACTAGAGCTTTGTCACATGAGTGACAGCCTTATCATGCCCGCCAGCTTGTCGTAGTGCAGCCTTGATCTTGAACCATGGAGCATGGAACTTAGTTATAAAGACATAATGTGACATGTCATACCATTACGGCAAACAATATTACTAGGACACTTATAAAATTTCTCAAAGTGTGACCTTCTCATCATAGCACACATTTGTACCAAGCCAGATCAAAACTCTTTCATTCATTATCAAGTTTTGCTCCAGACAAGCAAATCTGGGTGCCAGTGTCTCCAAAAGAGGGCTTTGTAAGTGCTTGTATGTTTTTGTATTCTTATTTAAGGTAATCTGATCATCATTAGATTTTAAATGATCATTTCAGTTGACATACTTTGGATATTATCACATACCCTTGTGCTTAAAGTGCTTTACCCATGCATTAGAGGTCCTGGGTTCAATCCCCAGTCCCATCACCATACTTTTAGTTTTTTTATTCCATGTAAATAACATTTTTCCCAGAAAAACTTTCTTAAATAAATATCATACAAATAAAAGCTTTAACACAGAAGCTATAGTTTTCACGAAATATGAAAAGAACATTAAATTCATGTTACTATTTAATATAATTCCTTTTATTTATTATGGATGGCAATACAGCATACATTATAGAAAATAAACCAGATGGTTAAATTTCTTATTTCTTCATATATTCTGATCAATTATTACCATATGGAAGTTTTTGAGATCAGTCAGTAAGCTTTGCTTTTATTCTCAGGGTATGAATGTTCTGTTTTCTTACTGCACTTTTATGAAAATCATCGTCAAATGCGTCACTTGAACATAGGTAGTGGGCATTCATGTCTGTGAATGAAAGGCTTGTTGTTCGTGATATTGTCAATTTAAATATACCTATGACCAAATGTGTTTATATATGATTGCTCTCAAGAGATAATTAAAAACAAATTACACAACCTAATTATATAATAAGCGCTATCCAAACTGAGGGCAAGAATAGCGCACGGCAAATGAACATAAAAAATCGAATACCTGCAAAAAATAGAAGGTAAATTTCTTTAATATTACAAAAAAGCACGTCTTTCATGATGTAGGCAACATTGGTATGTTTGAAACAAAGATACCGGTACTTGAAAATTGATGGACAGTTTGCCTTAATTTTCAGTAGTCACCTTTGACAAAATTTGCTAATTAACTTGAGCAGTGAGCACCCTAATCAAATGAACTGAAACAATATAACAATAAACAATATAACAAGTAACAAAAACAGTAACAGCTTCTGCACAAAAAGAACTGATTACCAATGGATTTGTGTTTTATTTCATCAAACTGTGCCTGGCCATGAACGAAAGGAATAAGATGAGCAGTCTCGACATCAAAGCTGAAAGGTTTCCATATGGCATTACCTAAAGGTCATTTACAATAAGACCTATCCAAACCAGAGTAGACATTTAAGTTTAACTGGTTGAACATAAATTAATCCGTAAAATGCCTTGGAATAAATGCCCACTCCCTAATAATCATCCCCATACAAGGAAAAACTCAAAGATACAAAGGTGAGAATTGGTATTGAATAGTGTTAAATATGTAAAGTTCTAAGTGAAAGACATCATCAAAATTTTAGATAAAATGTACTCAACAGGTACATGTATACAAAATTAATGATCTCAATGACAAAATCAAGTTTTGTCCAAAACTGTTGAATATGATTTTTTTTTAAATGGCATTTACAATTTTTAATGCATATCAAACCAGGGCATTTTCTCAGTCCTGGTTGAATGGGGCCATGATCTTTCAGGAGGGAATGTTATGCATTTTTTTTTGGGGGGGGGGGGGGGGGGGGGGGGGGCGGGTTATTATACTTTCGGCAGAGGGAATGGGTCCAAATTTCGACCCCCAAAATGGTCTAATTTAACGCAGTGCCCTGTAAACACCCCTTTTTGACAAAATGTTACACCCCAGGACATTTATTAGGCATTTTGCGGTATTATTATATACAATTTTTTTTATCTTTTCTACCAAGTTACAGAGAGCGTACCTAGTAAAACATCAGACAAATTACAAAATTGTGAATTTCAGTCTTTTAAATAGAATTTGGAAGCAACATGTAACTATTCGATGGATGTTTAGAAAGTTTTGAGACAGGTACTGCGTATAACAAACGGCTGCAAAGGGAATAATTTCATCTTTGGTTATGGTGAATAAGCATGTTCAGACTCGTATGATGATGATTAAATTACATTATCTCTTCCAATGCGCGATAGGTGGTATCTATAGCAACGCGTACCCCGAAACATTGTTCGAGTGTTAGTTCTTTTTAAGTAATCAAATGGCATTCTCATGAAATAAGTCAAACAGACATATACTTGGTCGACCATCTTAAGTATAGTATTATAATATACTCACCGCCAATAAAAAGTACCCACCCTAGAAACTTGTGTTTCATGAAAGATACAAGTGAAATTAAAATGTTCTCTATTTATTTCATCATTCTATTGATACAGAAAGGCCAAAACAGTGAAAAGTCTTTGAACGGATCACGAACTTCAGAGTTGTCGACCCTGGCCCGATGTTGCTATTTCCAGTAACCTTAATTTTTTTCTAACAAAAGGCCATCAAAACTTTGCAACTTTTTGTCAAGAGACGTTATTTTTCACAGTTGTAAGTAGGAAACTGAATTGTGGAAGAATTATCCATTGTTCATCATGCAAACTGTAATGCACTGTTTCGCCTGGTACAATAGATAATTTCTAAAAATAAATCTATGTCTGAATATCTCTTTCGATGATGAACTAACGTTCAAAATGCCAAACTTATATTTTACCAATCAATCCGTACAGGGGTGTCTAAAGTGCCTCCTAGCTTAAACAGGTGGGTTAAGTCCACTGTGGATACTTATTTATGACGGCGTATATATATAATGTTAAAGCTTTTCGATATATTAACACTAGTTTAAGTCGTTTGAAATTGGTAAGGTAACAGACCATTGATGTGTCAAGGAAACGATAAACACATCCTTTTATATAGTTTCGTAGCAAACTTAGAAATCACCATCACAATGGAAAACAATGTTGGAAAAGGTATTACATGGCTAGACAAACAAGGGAACAGGGTTTGGTTAATGGCAAATGTCGTTCATAATAAATATACAGTACAGGGCAAATACAGGAAATTAGAAATTAGGCCAACTTCCATTAACTAGGAAATAGTTGCAGTTGTACCCATTGCTTGCTATTGAGACCAGCGCATAGCTGTAATATTCTAGGGAATTAATGTCAAACAAAACTGAATAACTGCTGTAAGTATTAGATTTTTTTAGAGTTCCTAACAGGGCGTATCAAAATTACAGTGATTACTTAAAACATATTTGTAATTATTTTCTGTCCTATGAAAGTTGCTGTTTTACAAACTATCCCAAAAATAGTGCAAACCATTCTCCATAACTAAATGTTTAATTTGTTTAATGTTTTTATTAAATATTACTAACTTCCAAAATAATGGATAGCTACAAGTAACAATATGATTCCTAAAATGGACAGGATATGGCCTCTTCCCAATTTTGGCTTAAACACCTGCATGTCATTGTGAGACTCAGCTAAGCATTCATACCAAATTCTTGAAGACTCAGAAACAGAACATCCTAAAGGCTGTCAGCGTTTTTTTTTTCTTTTAGGGGAAGGGGGTCACTGCCCTTTGGAGGGGGAAAAAATCGTCGGAAATCTAAGAAAAGGGGATTTTTGTAATATTAACAATAAACAACATAGAATTGTTTAACCAACATGTGTATTAAACAACTATCTCCAGTAATCAATGTTTTACAAAGCAATGTCTCTTTCTCTGAGACCAGAAACAAAACATCGATCTTCTTACAACCATGCGACGTCGATGTTTTTTTTAAAAAAAAAATTCGGTACGATTTTGCGTTGTGTGACATTTTGCATTTTCATGTATGTTGGAGTGATTTCCCAGTGTCACAGTATCGTGTCAAAAGCGCTTCGGTGACATTGATTAATCATCACTTTTGTAATACCAACCGGTAGGACAAACTGAATTGAATAAATACGCCCGCACAACAAAATTTATTTTTTCGACAATACATTGGGGAATTTAACATCTAAAATAGGGGAAAAAACATACCATTTTCAAGGGGGAATGGGGCCTTATTTCTCTGTATATTTTGCCAAAAAAAACGCTGGCTGTAAACAGAAATACACACATATAACCACTTATTCAATTAGACTACAGAAGATTTGTACAATGCTAACATGTACTAAAAGAAAGCTTAGCAAGATTTAATACTTACTATGCGTCATCGGACTTGCTGTATACATGTACCATTGATGTACATACTTTTGACCAAGAGTCCACTTTGACTGGCCATTTGACTTTTTTGGGCAGACCACGAAGACTAACCCAGTAAATAGAATCCATGTTCTGAAGAAAACAGAAGTTCATATTATAATAAAGCTTAAATGCATCACAAACTTTGAAAGCAATTAAGACCATCCGGTTTTTTTTAAATCAAATGTTCAAAAAATAAGGATATAAGTTCACCTCTGGGGGGAAGGTTTCGCATGCGATACACACAGGGAACTAAACTTTATAAAACACTCGCATTATTGAAACTATCCCCCATAAATGATAATTACTTGCCCAATGTTGCCTCAGGCATCGGGAAAATGGGTTATGTTGTAGAGAAAAACCTAACCAAAACTAATCTTTTGACATTTTGATTTGTTCTTGGCGAATAGTTATGCTTGGTACAGAGTGCTCTACTGACAAAGAGGGGCTATTCACACTTCCCAAAGTATCCGTGGTCAGGTGGTTGTCTAGTCTAAATAATCACTTTTTTAATCAGACGCAAGTGTGGCTACACCACTGCATTCTATTTCAGCATCACCTACCAAATTATTTTGATTTCTGACAATTTTCAACAAAGTTGCAGCTATTTTAAACTTTTGAGTGAAAACATTGAGAAAAATTGAAAACAATTCAGCAGTGAGCTTACAGAATCTTCAAAACAATTCAGCCTGGTAAGGGTTAATTGTAATAACATGGTATGCCACGTGCAGAATAAATTAAATATGCATCTCGCTAACTCTGGGCTCTGAGGTTCAATAAATCAAATTAGATCTACTTAGAAACTCCGATGCATATTTTCCCGCATAAATGATCTGATGTCACATTCCACCTCGAACTCCTCTACTTTCCCTTTGGCACAGCCATAAACACCACGGAGTTCCAAGTTATCTGCCTCTCATCGGCCGGACTGAATGCACATCATGCACGATTATAATTTCTTGTCAAATTATATAAATTATAGAGGTCTAGAGCCAGTAAATTACATTGTAAAGCTGGCATTCAAACTTCCGCAGTTTGATGTTTATTTTCCCGTCAAACAAAAATGAGAAACATGTCACGTGCATTTCTTTATAATAATTCTGCACGCATTTTGACTCGAGACGCTGATATCATGCCACCAAATCGCACCAGTTGACATCGTGTCACAGATAATTGACATTCATACACTGTCTATTAGCTACTTTAACACGCAATATTCAATCTAGAATGCGACTGATCATGCTTTTCTGAATTATGATGCACACAGTTTCAATCAATATCGTGGGTAAATTATGAGATTCAAAGGAAATTTTCTGAATACAGATGCATGCAGTTCCAGTCATATATTACTTGCAAACACTGGGAATATAGGACTTATAAGTTGTAATATGTTTAATGATCTCGAGCAAATAAGTAAAAACAACTAGAGCAGGGATTTTAAAAACGATGCAGTGCTTTCCAATGGCATTTCTAAAGACGTTGGAATTTTCATATACAGAAATAAACTACAGACTCGGCGGTACAAGCAAACTTATATTTTCGTATGTCTTACAGCGAAATATCATCGTTAAAACAAATGCTAGAGTGAAATTATTATACCCCGTATGCGCTACGATCATTTTTAAACTGCACCACTTCAAAACAGAAATTCTGTTATCCTTTTCCCACGAGCTAGATGCATCTTAACAGCATAGAATGAAACGCCACTTCAAAATCACGAATTCACATTTTCAGGTTGTGCAACTTTCGTTATCGATTATGGATATCTAAAGATAGATCTAGCGGCAACGTTTTACAGTTGTATTAATGTGTTCTTAAAGCCAGCGGCCAAAATCTGGTCACTGTGTCTGCCCCAGTTTTGGTAGTTTCTGGTTTGTACAGTGATTGTTGGACCGTCCAAAAAATATCTACAACTCTCTTACGTACAATTATTTGGACTAGTAGTGGTTGACAGGACCGCTGTCCCCTGGCAAATATTTTAAAAGATGGATTTGCAGCCCTAAAAGTAACATCGCCATTAACTTACCACAAATTGACACACATAACGCCTTTGAACTGCCTATCAGCAACGAATTCTGCTACACGTCTAAAATCTTCAAAACTGAACAAAAACAGTGTAGCTTGCACACCATCCACAGTGACATGAATGAATATTCCTTTAAAAGCACAAAAATCTCTACAAAACTCTATCTGCCATGCTTTTGTAAATCTAATATAACCTTTGGCTTTCGTAACATTCACCATTTTGTCAGCGAAAAGTCCTCAAAATGAAGGGAAATGTACATTTTACTTACCTCTTGGTTACAGATGCATGCTTGATTTGAAATGGCGGTATTAGGGGGCAGGTGTATTCCCCGGATCCACCGGATCCGGATCCAATAAAGAACACAGAAGGGTGAAAAGGTGATTTTACGGATCCAGTCATAACATTTTTATTAGTTAATATATCAAAATAAATTAAAAACCAAACGAAAGAAAAGTGTTTCAGCTTTATGAAAATGTTTAGTTTTATGAAATATAATGTACTTTAGTACTTTATTTTTTAGTTCGAATGTGACCCGATTTCATCGCCGATTAATGAAACAGTGGACTAGGCCTATAAGAATAAGAAGAGAGTGTATCGGATTTCTTTGTTTTAGTTTTAATAATTAATATAAACGAAATATGTGAAATAAATTTGAAGGTATAATACTCTCCTTTCACCTTAATTAATTAAAAATGCGAGTATTTAAGAAGCGTGTATCACCGGATCCGCGGATCCATTATTTAAGAAACATGTTTCGACGGATCCGCGGATCCAGCATCTGAATGATAGCTAAACACGATAACATTTATTTAAGAAATGTGTTGCTGTTATATTTTAGTGAGCTCTCTGTATTTCTCCCCCTCTCTCTCTCTCTCTCTCTCTCTCTCT
>JAUELF010156524.1:1707-14863 GCA_031471495.1 Clinocardium nuttallii | reverse complement strand
CTTGAATTTCTCATACATATGTATATTGTCAAGCACCAGCTGGGGGTATTCATCACCTTCAGTGATATTTCTAGTTTACATAAAATTTGATGACGCTTAATATTCTTATGATGTACTTATCAAATTTGTTTCAAAACTGTCAGTCCTAATCTATTTGTCAGGTAGCTTGATAGGTAGTGTATCTGAGTGTGAGAAAGTAGTAAGTGACTTCGAAAAATGCTGTGTAAGTACTGGAGAGGTAAAGCCAGGAAAATATTGGTAGGTGTGTCCGACGTGATATGACCAAAGCTGTTGAAAGTGGTTGAAACTACAAACATGGAACATGATGTAATTCTCAAATATAGGTATTTATTTAAGGCATTCTCTTGATGTTAAACACTCAATTTTACACTTGTATCTAAACAATTTGTTAATGTTTTGGCAATATACAATTTTGATGTCAAAGTCATTTGCCATAACAGCATTTTGGTGTCAGGTATATGGCTGGCGTTTTGTTCTTGTCTTTTGGTGAAGTCAACATGAAGTTAGAGATTGCTGAAAATAATAAAAAATCATGATTTACATCTGAAAAACATGAGGGTAGTTGATTTTAAGGCAAAACAACCATGTTTATTAACAATTGAGGTAAATAGTGTTTTTCAAGCATTGTTCAATCCATGTTCATAGCCCCATAAGTTTAATTGGTAGCTATGAGAGATTTCTATCCAGGGATAGTGAGTTTGGATCCCTGCTTGGCAAACTTTCTATCCTTTGAATACCAGGAAATGCATGAGTAGGTGAACATGCAGCTGTAATATGAATGACAATTTGTTGAAATGAGTGAAGCCACATTAAATCAATCAGTCAGTTCATGTCTATAGTGACAAAATTTAAATTGAGCTCGGATAAACATGTGTATCTTAACATTTAAGTAAATGTGAGAACATTGTGTGTCTTAAATTAAAATCTGTTAGATGTTTTTTATATTATATTATTATCTAGATCTAAGCTATACCGTAAATGTTTGGTTAACCTGTATTAAGATCAATTCTAACAATTTTGCCAATGGTAAGGTCATATGATACCCCAGTCATGCATACTCGATTGGTTAAGAAAAACATGGCTGCCAGGGGGTGGGACTTATATTCGTAATATGGCCATAGTGAAAACTTAAAAAACTTCTTCTCCCAAAGTGTCAGGCTGGTTTTCAAATTATTTTGTAGAAATGTTCCTAGGGTGATCTTCAATCAGATTCCTTGAAGCCTTGTTGATTGGTCAAAAACCAATGCCACCAGGGTGCGGTGCTTATTTACTATATATGGCCCTTGTGAAAAATCTCCTCAAAAAAAGTCAGGCTGTGTCTCAAATAACTTTATAGAAATGTTCTTTGGGTGACCCTTTATCAGATTCATTCGAGATATGTTGTTTGGTCAAACAACACAGCCTTCAGAGGGCAGGCTTTTTCAGCCATAGTGAAAAAAGTTTTCTCTGAAAGTGTCTGGCAGATTTTTTAAATTAATTTGAAGAAATGTTCCTTGGGTGACTTTCTAAAAACCTTAACACCATGTTAATGGTAAAAAAAACATGGCAAAAAGGGGCAGGGCAGTACTATCATAGTAGTCAGGCAAAAAGTGGTCAGTGCCTTAGAAAGAATGTTGAAAGTAAGCCCGGAAAAGATGGTAAGGTGTATGAACGCCATGATATGACCAAAAGTGTTGAAAGCGGCTTTCAATTCCAAACAAATAAAAAAAATGAGGTTACTAAAACTGAAAAGTTCATCCCAATCATTTTAACTATGCAATAATTGTATGCTATTTAAACTCAATAAATATATAAAATATTTAATTGGACAAAGAATAAAATACTTGAACGGTTCCTTCAGAAAGAACCTTGGCCCGGCCGGGTAGCTCAATAGATAGCGTATCTGACTCATGATCTGGAGGTCACGGGTTCGATACCCGGTTGCGGCGCATTCTTTCGTGCGATTTTTCCAAAGCCTCTCACCTCTGATTTATGTGAGAAAGTAGTCGGTGACTTCGAAAGAATGTTGTGTATGTACTGGTGTGGGGGAGCCAGGAAAACACGGGTAGGTGCACTGACCGCCGTGATATGACCATAGCTGTTAAAAGCGGCGTTAAACTCCAAACAAACAAACAAATCAGAAAGAACCTTCATTCTCATTGTTTGGATTTTGAAGAACACTTTTAATTTGTTCATTTTAGTCATATAAAAGACAAAACAGCCATATCATCTGATCTACAGAGGGTCATGTATGTGATATTCATAACAGTATTTAGACTGCTATACAATTGAAGGAATGCAGAACAATATGAGATTAATTACTTACTTGTTTATCCTGTAGATACAAAGCAAAACCGAAAAATTCAATAAGGATCTGCAAGCACATTGAAAAATGGCGGAAATCTTGATCATGGACGCTGTGATCTACTTTGCTTTAATGACATCAACCCACATGGGTGATGATGTAACACAAACTTATGCACAGTTAAAATCAATATCACAAGTTGAAAGTGAACACAATGCAGAAAATTAATACATAAAACAGGAATTTATCTCATAGTAATTAATATTTAAAAAAAACATGATTTACATGGGAATTCAGAATTTTAAAACTACCAAGAAACATTATGTGTACACATTCACCCTGATCTGAACAATTTAAAATGTTTCACCCCGACACCTGTTGAGTGAATTGAGTGATATTATTTGTCTCCCTCATTCCGAAATGTTTGTAAACCTTCCGAAGCAATCTGAAAAGCTTAACAAGTTTGGCAAACACAAAGATTTTTTTACAGGATATAAGAAAGATATTCATTGAGAATCAGGTGTAAATTTATATAATTTGTTACTTTATACATTCAAATATAATTACATGCCCTTTAAGAGTTGTCTAGAAAATTGGTATGTTAGTATTTATTTTAAAATATTCATGGTATCAAGTAGTTATGAGTTGGTAATTGTGTAATACTTTAATGAAGAAAATTAAAACCTAGCTATAGAACTGTATTTACACAACGATATGAAACTGGATAACCATTTGTTGTTAAATTAAAAAAATAATTTGATATAAAAAACTCTCCCATCAACATTTAAATGACAATAATTAACATTTTAAGAAGTAAAGAATATTAAAGACAGCAAGACATACAAAAAGTGATTTTCTGTAGCACAAAGTTAAAAAAAAGCATTTCCTTTACTACTGATTTTTTTCTCTTCAGTAACGGCTTCTTTGCAATTGGTGATTGCTACAAAGGCAGAGACCTTGCAACAGCACTCAACAGATCAACTATAGATGGTGGGAACATGTGTTTACTGCAGAACAATGAGCTTGCTAGGCTGATCCAGGCCTTAATATCGGATATGAAAAATAGAAATGTATATCGCAAGGACCTGGTGAGGACTGCCGGCCTCCAGGATGGCTCCAATATAGTTGTCATCAATAAGAAGGAAGTGATTGATACCACAACAGGGCAACTGGTAATTGTTATGAGAATCTCAAAAATGTATTGATTAAAAATGACAACAGTTTGGAAAATCTTACATAACAAAAAAACATGTAGAACTATACTGATATGCGCCTGTCATGGGATGTCCTTCTTTATTAAGTAAACACATTTAACCCATCTTAGTAAAAATTATAGATTTTATACTAAGTGTACTAAGTTTACTAGTGTATAAAGAATAAGTAAACTCATTGCGATATTCTACCAAACCAACAACTGCAGGCAGTGTTGAAATTTCACCATTCAAAAATAAAAAGCCAGTAAAAATAAACATTTCCAAACTTAAAATCAGAATATGCTTGGTCCAATTTTGTGAAATCAATGGATTATGCTTTCATAAGAAAATATCTCATTAGCTCCACTGGCTGAAAGTTTTTTAAGTACTGTTGTTAAGTAACATTTTAATAACAATTCCTTTTTTTTTTCAGATTGCTATAGGTCAGACACCATATGTGTGGATTGGGAAGATGTCCCCACGTCCAGAGATGGAGAGGCACCTGTCCTCACCTTTGTGCCTTCAGCCGCTCTCTTCATTCTTCGATGAAGCTCTACACTGCCTTGGGGAGGAGACATTTGGAGTGGCATGCTTGGCTTGGGCTGCCATGTATGGATTGAACATCTACAGCTGGCAGATTGACCATTTACGGCATTTCAACCTCCCTGTCTTGTTTGGAGAACCAATGGTGGGGAAGTCACTTATTGCCTTTTGTGCAGCCTGGCTGAATGGCTGTCCCAGGACTGCTGTAGCTTCCCGGTAAGTAGCCAACATGCAATTACTGAATGATAATATAAGTGCATTATCTTTAATAGAAGAAGCTAACAATTATATACTAAATTGTCCAAGAATAATATCTATTACTGAAATAATAACTGAGACCAATTTGTGGTAGGACCATATTGGAAAATGACCAAGATTGCTATTATCAAGTTATATGCATTATTCCGGAGCCAACATGTGTTTTTATTATCATAACAAATTGTCGAAAAACTTTATGCTTGATTGTTTTTACAAATATCAATTATCAGTTATTCTTTGAATTTATTGAATTCTCTGTGAAAAAATCTGTGAACAGTGCTCTTGTATTATACAAACAGCCTTTAATGGTGGAAATGATGTTGTATAACATGCATCAGTCAAGGTTGCCTCAGAGAGTTATGAATCTTTAAAACTATTGTTTTGCCTTTCAAACCAATTACCTTTTTCTTAACAGATGCACACTGCCTTATGTGACCTCTATGGTAACTGGATCATCAATGCCCTTTGTGTGGGATGATCCTAGTACACCAGACGAGGTCTCTCAGCTGGCAGTTGACCTTGGCAATGCAGCCGTGAGGGGGAAAGTGGACGTAGAAACAAAGACACCAAGGACAGGGTGCCTTGTAACAGCCAACTTTGATATGAGCGACATGTCAAAGTAAGTATTGACACATGTTAATATTAAAACCTAAGCATTTTTATCTCATACATTATTGTATAAGGAATGGCATACGGTCTGGAGAGCATTTGCCATGGCACAGCGTATGCATCTGTGCAACCTATCAAAAACAGTTGTGAATGACCTGGTGGAACAATTATTGTATGTAATGTACATGTATATGGGATGATGGTTAATTTTCAAAAACCAGCAAGATGCACACATTATGCTCTTTAACATTCAGCATGTAAAGTCTTCATTGTCATCGGGGCAGAGATTTAAATAAATTTGAACACTTCAAACACAAAGTATCTGTTATGTACGGTATAGTAAAGTAGAGTAGAACATGGACTATTGCAATATACAAAATAAGATTAAGGAAACCTTAACATTCATAAGTTGATCACTGTTAAATCTAATAATCTGGATTGAGCAACAGAGAAACTTATCCTGAATATATCTAGCTAACGTGTGTGGTGCATAACTGAGTCGTTCTTTGTTGCAGATACTTTAGCAGAATTGTGTTGCTCCACGTAAAAAAATCAAAGAAAAAAAAAGAGGCCGGAGGAGCCATGACCCTTGAGGCCAAAGCAGGATTGGCATCGGCAGCTTTTCCTGCAGTCATGCAGATCCTACATTCCCTCAAGCCGGAGGATGTCTTTAATGAAGTGAAGCTCCTGGGCCTATGTGCAGACCTCCGAATCCTTGAAGGGATAGCATTCACCTTACATGTATGTAGACAGGTAAGTCAAGTATCTTTTTGTATATAATAATTAATGGATGACAACGGGTGGAAGAAAAGAGGTTAAGCTCTTTATGACTGGAGTAGGGAAAGGGGGACCGTCTGCATTGTACTGAAACTTTCTACAACCCTTCCCCACTATCACACCTATGTATATAATCAAGTTAGATAACTCTATCCTGCATCTTATTCAAGTTATGACCCTTTTTTTACTTAAAAATTCTGGTCAAGGTGTTGCGTGCAACTAAATTAAGAGTCAATATCTCAGTATTTACTTGATGCTTTGTCCTGAAACTTTCTGCAACCCTTCCCCACTATCACAACTATGTAGATTATCAAGTGAGATAACTCTATCCTGAATTTAATTCAAGTTATAGCCCGTTTTTTACTTAGAAATTCTGGTTAAGGTATTGCATGCAAATAAATAAAGATTTAATATCCCTGTATTTACTCCATGCATTGTACTGAAACTTTCTACAACTCTTTCCCACTATCACACATATGTAGATTATCAAGTTAGATAACTCTATCCTTCATTTTATTCAAGTTATGGCCCTTTTTGACTTAGAAATCTTGGCTAAGGTGTTGCGTGCAACTAAATTAAGATTTAATATCTCAGTATTTACTTGATGTATTGTGTTAAAACTTTCCCCACTATCACACCTATGTAGATTATCAAGTTAGATAACTCCATACTGCATTTCATGTAAGTTATTGCCCTTTTTAGACTTATAAATTCTGGTTAAGGTGTTGCGTGCAACTAAATCGAGAGTCAATATCTCAGTATTTACTTGATGCATTGTATTGAAACTTTCTACAACCTTTCCCCACTATTACACCTATGTAGATTATTAAGTATGATAATTCTATCCAGCATTTTATGCAAGAGATGACCCTTTTTTGACTTAAAAATTCTGGTTAAGGTTTTGCGTGCAACTAAATTAAGACTCCATATCTCAGTAACTACTGAATGCATTCATTGAGTATGATGACTTGATCTAGCTTTTTGTGCAAGTTATTGCCCTTTTTGGACTCCCTATCTCACTAACTTAAAAAGCGGTTGAATAGTCGAGCGCGCTGTCCTCTGACAGCTCTTGTTTTTTTAGATATCACTTAACGTGTGACGATAAAAAAATAGTAAGTTTTTGTCAAAAGGACTAGACAAGAATAACCATCCAGTGAGTGTTTTATGCTTCAAATGGACTGTTTGTAAAAACAAACTACCAAAATAGCTGTGGTTATACATATTCATTTTTGCCATTATTAATAATAGCATATGCTAAAATTTCAAAGCTTTATTTTTAGAAGAGCAACATAAAAAGCATTTTTTAAACTCTTCCAAAAGTGTATGGGTGTTAATTATAGTTTAAACTAGAAAGGTTGTTTTTATGAAAAAACATGTCCCCCCATTGCAGTTTGTCAATGACTATTAAAATTGAAAAAAAAAATGAACAAGGGCAGATAACTTTGCAACAAAGTGCCCCAGAGTTATAATTCTTGCAAGGTGCACAACTTCACACTGCCATCTATCTATGTTCCAAGTTTCAATCAATTACTTCAAGTAGTTTCCGAGTTCTGCTCTGGACAAACAAAAGTTAAGAAGAAGAATAAGAATAATAATAATAATAAGAAGAATAAGAATAACTACAAATACAGCATGTCCCCCCTTTCGGAGAAGGGGAGACATAATTAAACCTGTAGCAAGAACAATACAACTTCCCAGTATAGACATGAAATAAGACAAATCAATGTAACATTCATGAAACATGTATCTTGCACATCAGATCCTGAACCTGGCCAACCGATACAGTTATATGGGCCTGGTCACCAAGTATGTACAGCAGGGCCTGATACCTCATTACAATGAAATACTAAGAAATGGAAAGGACATATCTGCGGGAACAGTTGTTAATGAGAAACCAACCTCAGAATTATTATATATTGAAGTAAGTTTCGTGTACTAATTTGATTTCTTTCTTGTTAAAATCAAGTTCATGGATTTACATTACTGGACAAGATATACAAATACTGACTGAGATCATCTGTAACTGAAAAATATGGTGGTGTATTACATCAGAAATTGGTCATTTACAGTTGTTAAAGCGGGAAACTTAAACATGCTTAAAAGTAAATATACAATTAACAATGTGTAATCTCAAAATAATGAATTATTCATTAATACCCTTTACAGAAGGTCTCCAGGGATAATGCCAAATTTGTCAAAAACGGGACCATCATTGCAGTACATCCAGCCATAATAAAGACGGAAGATACCCAAATTATGAGAAAGAACAAAGCTACGAAGGTGAATGGAAGGACAATAAAGATGGTGCATATTAACAAAGAAAACATAGATGAGAGATCATTGGCTGGTGAGTAAGGTTTATAGCAAGATTGAGCTGTAGTATAACAGAAGTGAAAATCTGTCACTGCTCTTTCAGTAAAATGATTAAGATATAAACGGGTCTAGTAAATGATAATTAGCACTTGTGCAACAATCAAGAAATCGATAGCAGGAACATTTTCACAGCTGTTTGAATGCTTTTGATTTTGCCCAAATAGATTGGAAACAATTGAAATGACATTTATTGATATTTAAATATGTGGATTTTTACAAAAATTACATTGTGAATAAAGAAAACCCTTAATTTTACAGCATTGAGAACAATACTGCTAACTGGGGAATCTGCAAACAGCGAACAAGAATCAGCCTTGACAACCAACCAAGAAATAACATCAACCAACAACGAAGAAGAATCAGCAGTGACATCTAACCCAGAAGAAACATCAAAGACCAACAAAGAAGAACCATCAACAACCAACAAAGATCAATCGACATCCAACAACGAAGACGCAGCAGTGACTACCAACCCAGAAGATACATCAGCGACCATTCAAGAAGTAACATCAAAGACCAAGGAATCTACCAAATCAGAACCACCCAAGAAGAAACAAAGAAAAGAAAGTAAATTGGAACTGAATGAAAACTCAGTAAAAGGTATGTTTTAGAAGAAATTTTTTTCTTCACAATTTTTCCCTTTAAAATAAAATAAATATAATTTTATTCTTAAATATCAAGATTGACAATTGTTTACTGACAACATGTTGAATAAATGGATGTATCATTGGAAAGACTATCCAAGAGAAATGCTATCAATAATTATTAGAAAAAAACCTTGCATAATTAATAATGAGAGGATTTTATATGCATTTTTATGTATTTAAAGTTTGTTAATCTCCATATTCTTTTATATTTTGTAGATTCGATCCAGATCCACTTAGCAGTATTAGAGTCTATAGAGAAAAACAGGAAGGATGTATGTGGGAAGTGTTGGAAAGTTGGAAGAAAGAGTATGAGATGGATAGAGTGTGAGAGATGTGAGCAATGGTACCATGTTAAGTGTATAGGATTGGATGGGAGATCGTATGATTTGATAGAAAAAGAATTCATGTCTTGGAAGTGCTGTTAAGAAAGAGAGTGAAAGTATTGTATGTATTTGTAAATTGTTGTATATTTGTATTTTTAGCTCTACTGGCTAAAGACCAAAAAGGCTTATGTCGTGGCGATTCGTCCGTTGTCCGGCGTCCATCTGTAAACAATTTCTTGTTAACATGATACAGTCTTTATATTTTTGATTGTATCTCAATCAAATATGAACAGTATTTAGATATCCATGAGAGCTCAGTTCCTTTCTTAAACCAGCTAGATCCGCCCATGCACGACTGGATTATGGCCCTTGAAATTGTCAAAATTGCTATAATAGACCTTGTTAACACGATAGTCTTTATATATGATTGTATCTCAATCAAATTAATACAGTAGTTAGATATCCATGAGAGCTTGGTTCCTTTCTAAAAACCTGCCAGATCCACCCATGCACGACTGGATTATGGCCTTTGAAATTGTCTAAATTGCTATAATAGACCTTGTAAACATGATACAGTCTTTATTTTTGGTTGTATCCCAATCAAAATAGTTAGACATCCATGAGAGCTCGGTTCCTTTCTTAAACCAGCTAGTTCCGCCCATGCACAACTCAATTATGGCCCTTGAAATTGTCAATATTGCTATTATAGACCTTGTTAACATGCTACAGTCTTTATTTATGATTGTATCTCAATCAAATTAAAACAGAAGTAATCCATGAGAGCTTGGTTCCTTTATTAAACCAGCCAGATCCGGCCATGCACAACTGGATTATGGCCCTTGAAATGGTCAAAATTGCTATAATAGACACTACAGTCTTTATTTATGGTTGTATCTCAATCAAATTAAAGCTTGATTCCTGTCTTGAACCAGCCGATCTGCCCATGCACGACTGGATTATGGCCCTTGAAATTGTCAAAATTGCTATAATTGACCTTGTTAACATGATACAGTCTTTATTTATGATTGAATCTCAATTAAATTAATACAGTAGTTAGATCCATGAGAGCTTGATTCCTTTTTTAAACCAGCATGATCTGCCCATGCATGACTGGATTATTGCCCTTAAAATTGTCAACATTGCTATTATAAACCTTTTTAACACAATACAGTCTTTATTTATGATTGTATCTCAATCAAATAAATACAGTAGTTAGATATCCATGAGAGCTTGGTTCCTTTCTTAAACAAGCTAGATCCGCCTATGCCTGATTGGATTACGGCCCATGAAATTGTCAAAATCACTATAATATAGCTTGTTACAGTCTTTATTATTGAGCATTTAGAAAAAACAATGGGTGCTGTTAAAAGCATGTTCAATTGACATGGTTTCTTTCTTTCAATTATTCCATTAGACCAAAAACATTTTTCATTTTACAGTTAAAAGCAAATATATTTTTTCATGCGTTGAAATTGTGAACATTGGAATTGCGAAGATGTATTATGTATATCATGTCCAAACATTTAGTATTGTTATATTAATTTTTTGTCTACTTAGTTCAATTTGCAAAAGTGAATTTGAACCTGCTGGAAATTTGAAAAGCTTAGTATATTCACTTTTTGATTGTTTCTTTGTATCTTTTGTATAAAACATAGCAGACACTCTGATTATGAGCTTAATTGTTTCTGTTATTATTTAAAAACCAGCTTTTTAATTGTCTGAATCGTCTTTCTTAAAAGATGATGAATGAGCAGAAGATATTTATTTCTGCCTGTGAATAACTTGCAACAACCACACAGTGTAAAACCTTGTGATAAAAGATGACCACTATTTCTAGGTAGCTTGGGTATTGATACACAGTAGATCGTTGGTGAAACAAGGCGAAAAAACAATGCTTTTGTTTTGCATTTAATGAAATTTTTCAGTCAACAAAATGTGCGAAAACTGCAAGTTTGTTCATCCCCTTTGAACATAGTATATTATGTCTATATTGATGTATAGATGTTTCAGTACATTGTAAAATACGTTTCAAATTGGGTTTCTTGTTTTTCTTCATTTTTGGGGGGTGGGGGACTAAATTAGTTTATGGTGTGAATGGAATGCCATCATAGAGTTTTATAGTATCAACAACAGTTTGTAGGATATTATAACCAGCTTATTTGACTAGCTCTTTTTCTTTTATGAGCAAGGGAAATAAAGAATTTTAACTTTTCCTTAGTGTTTTTCTTTGTTTATTTGATGTAACAATGCTTTTATGCCTGTAAATTGAAAAAATAATCTGAAAGTCATCAGTGCTTGATAGACATATCTAATGCTATCTTCAGACTGGTACAAAAAACAATAAACCAAGATGGATATATATTTTCATAATTATTTCAGACAGAATAATCCATTAAAGCACATGCAAAATTGAACAACTGAATATTTCCATCTAAGCTTTTATGACGGATAATGAAAATAAGACACTTCTCCTATGATAAAAACAAATGGATGTTCTAGTATGTTTTTAGCTCACCTATGCACGAAGTGCAAGGTGAGCTTTTGTGATCACTGAATGTCCGGCGTCCTCGTCCTCGTCTGTCCGTCCATCCGTCTGTTAACAATTTCCTACAAATGACTTCTTCTACTAAACCAATAAACAGATTTCAAAATAACTTCACAGGAATGGTCCTTAGGTGGTCCCCTTTCAAAGTTGTTCAAAGAATTTAATTCCGCGTAGAACTTTGGCTGTTGCGGCATCAGAAAAGGGGAAAATTACCAAATCTTAAAAAATCTTCTTGTCCAAATCTGCTGGCCCGATTTGAAAATTATTTTGCACAAATGTTCCTAAGGGCACCATCTACCAAGATTGTTCAAATATTTTCGATCCGTAACTAGTTACCAAAGACAAAGAAGAGTAACCAACTAGTTACCAAAGACAAAGAAGGGTGACCAGTTACCTGGAAAAATGTCTCTATCATTTTCTATACTTCCTTACTGAACATGGAATATAACGTTACCTGGGATAACTCACTGTTGAGTTACCAAAGACAAAGAAGAGTAACCAACTAGTTACCAAAGACAAAGAAGGGTTACCAGTTACCTGGAAAAATGCCCTTATAATTTTAATTCTTTTTTACTGAACATAGAATATAAAGTAACCTTTGGTAACCTTCTAGTTACCAAAGACAGAGAAGAGTAACCAACACGTTACCAAAGACAAAGAAGGGTAACCAGTTACAATGAAAAATGTGCCTATCATTCTCATAACTTCCTTACTGAACATGGAATATAAAGTAACCTGAGGTAACCTTCTGGTTACCAAAGACAAAGAAGAGTAACCCAGTAGTTACCAAGGACAAAGAAGGGTAACCAACTACCCTGAAAAATGTCATGATTATTTTAATACTTTTTTACTGAACATAGAATATAAAGTATCCTTGGGTAACCTTCTAGTTACCAAAGACAAAGAAGAGTAACCAACTAGTTACCAAAGACAAAGAATGGTTACCAGTTACCTGGAAAAATGCCCTTATGATTCTAATACCTTTTTTACTGAACATTGAATATAAAGTAACCTTGGGTAAACTTCTAGTTACCAAAAACAAAGAAGAGTAACCTACTAGTTACCAAAGACAAAGAAGGGTTATCAGTAACCTAGAAAATTGTACCTATCATTCTTATACTTTTTTACTGAACATAGAATATATAAAGTAACCTTGGGTTACCTTCTAGTTACCAAAGACAAAGAAGAGTAACCAATTAGTTACCAAAGACAAAGAAGGGTAACCAGTTACCTGGAAAAATGTCCCTATCATTCTCATAACTTCCTTACTCAGAACATAGAATATAAAGTAACCTTGGGTTACCTTCTAGTTACCAAAGACAAAGAAGAGTAACCAACTAGTTACCAAAGACAAAGAAGGGTAACCAGTAACCAGGAAAAATGTCCCTTTCATTCTCATAACTTCCTTACTGAACATAGAATATAAAGTAACCTTGGGTAACCTTCTAGTTACCAAAAACAAAGAAGAGTAACCAGTTACCTGGAAAAATGTCCCTATCATTCTCATAACTTCCTTACTGAACATAGAATATAAAGTAACCTTGGGTAACCTTCTAGTTACCAAAGACAAAGAAGAGTAACCA
>JAUELF010156413.1:0-14864 GCA_031471495.1 Clinocardium nuttallii | reverse complement strand
CAAGAAGTTGTCATCTTCTCCTGGAATTTAAAGACTAGATCAAAGGCTTTTTTTTTTTAGATAATAAGCAGAACTCAATTTGACATTTACAGTCCCTGTTATCTTGACCTTTGACTCAAATATCCTTGTATTGTATTGGTTATATACTCATGAAGTCCAATCATCCTATGAGGTTTGAACACCCTGGGTTATAGGTTTCTTGAGATATTGAGCATAAACATATGTGACATGCTACCTTGACTTTTGACAGTGATTCACAAAAAAGAGGGCCATGATGGCCCTGGATCGCTCACCTGACTTATATATTATTACTATGCAATATGATTGTTTATACCAACCACACAGTCAACCACATTTTGTGGTCAGGTGAGCTAATACAAGAGGCCCAAAAGGGCCAATATCGCTCAACTGACAGAAGGCAAAAATTAAATCTCCATACATCCCACCCCCTGGTGGCAATGTTTTTTGACCAATCACCATGGCTTTAAGGACAACCAATGTACGTTTCTGCAAAATTATTTGAAAATCTGCAAAATAGTTTGGGAGGTAAAGATTTTTAAGTTTTTACTAAAGCCAATATACAGCTAACAGCCCCACCCCCCTGGCAGCCATATCTTAAGACCGATCAACATGGCTTGGTGGAATCTGATAGTCACCCAAGGAACATTTCTACAAAATAATTTGAAAATCGGCCAAACACTTTAGGTGTTAATTTTAAGTTTTCACTATAGCCATATACATCAAAACATCCCTGCCCCCTGGTGACTGTTTGTTGGGAGGAGAAGATTTTTTTAAGTTTTCACTATAGCCATATAAGGCAAAATAGCCCCGACCTCTGTTGACCATGGTTTTTTTTACCAATCGACATGGCTTGAAGGAATGTGATAGAGGGTCATCCAAGGAACATTTCTACAAAATCATTTGAAAATCAGCCAACCAGTTTGGGAGGAGAAGAATCTTAAATGGTTTTTTCGATTTGTTGCCATGGAAACCAGAATTCGGCAAGGATCCCAAAATTTGAGAGGATGCGTTCTGTGTAGTTTCATCTCAATTGACCCACTGGTGAGGAGATGTTGACGCACGACAGACGATGTATGATGCACTCTGACGCCGGACAAAAGGCGATCACAATAACTCACCTTGAGCACTTCCTGCACAGGTGAGCTTAAAACATAATAAATAATGAAGACATACTCAGATTCCTTAACTGCATCATTTGATACTTTGTAAGATAATGGTATATGGAATAATAAGGAGACATTTTAATATAGTGTGTAAAAACCAGATTTTATTAACGATATTTGGAATGTCAGGAGAGTAAAATACAAATATCTAAATATACAATGTCATAAAACATAAACAAATCTAAAATATCACATGATTATGGAATTTTTGTAAACCATACAGGAATACATAGTAATCTAGAAGCAGTAATGTTAAATACTTGGAAGTTTAAGCAATGTAAAACTATTTAATACTAACATTTCAATACTTTAAACAATTAAGCACAGATCATAAATGTTCTGACAGTGTCAATAATGTCCAAATGATTGTATACAGAAGTAGTTCTTCATCATGCTTTTTTTTCACTGACATTGTTGTCTTGAAGCCACCAAGGACATCTTAAAAAACAACTTAAATACTGAAAATGCAATGCTTTAAAAGGTATCGGTGTTACAGTATAATACTTGATATTTATCTGTTTTTGTCCAATTGAAGTATGTTCATTAACCTATAAACAGACCACAAGCACTGAGTTTGCTTTTTTGCTGTTTTTTTTTAATTGGAAAAACAAAAATATCATTCTACTTCAGGTAAAAGCAATTAGTCCTAAGAAAATCCCTGGTTCTCTTGCACATAAGAAAGTACATCAATGAGCATGCCATATTGTAACACCCAAAATGGTATTTCTGATTTGAAACAATGCTGTTTTAACATAAAATAACTATGTTTAAGCTGATTTAATAAACTTACTACAAACCTTACCTTTCATCAAGAGAAATACCCAAACAAATCCATAAAAATTGCTGGACTTCAATGACAACAAGAGATTTACTTCTACTTTTAAACAAAAATACCATTTTAAGAGCTAATATTCCATAACGTCATGATTTTAATCATTAACCCCTTTCCCACAAACAACCTATCTGTAGCAGACAGCTTTGAAAACATTTAATCAAATACATGGAAATAAATGAAAGAACGATTATTGAATAAAGTTTAAAATAATGTGGCAAAAGGAGAAATTGCTCATTATGAGCAATTTCTCCAATTGCCACAATAAATTCAAAATATGTCTGCTGCAGGTGACAGAGAGTGTCTGTATGAGGGTATGGGTTTAAAGATTGTGACTCAAACATTTAATGATTAAAGAACCACAATAGTTAATTGCATAATTCATTAAAAGGTCTATCATACTATAAAACATACAAGGGATTTCAATGCAAAAAGGTGGTAATGTTTTGTGACATGCAGTTACAACCTTTTCCCACAGAATCCTTAAAAAACATATTCACATTTCACTTCATCTCAGTCTTGCACATTTATTTTCAACCAGTACTTTTTCCCCTTTTTTGAAGTTTATTCTTCTAACAGCATACACTTGGAAATGGCAGCAAGGATAAAAAATAATGACAAACATAAAAAAACACGTTTTTATCACAGCACAACAGAAAGGACGGAATCCCATGACTGGAATGTCAACAAGTTTTATGGAGAACAGAATAAATGTTTTGGAAATAATGTTTCCCTAATAAATGTTTAACCCTTTTCTACATAATCTTCAGCAAACATCTTTGAAAACATACATGCAAATATATGGAAAAATCTCTTTAAATATTAGAATAATTGTTGAATACAGCAGAAGCATTTTGATGAATTGAAAATTGAGTAATTTTTCCCTTTCAACAATATTTTCAAAAGACGTCTTCTACAGAAAGCGTCTGTGTGTGGGAAGGGGTGAATTCTTCATTTGATAGAAGCACATTTCGGGTCATCTATAACAGATGACTTTCAAAGAGAGATTATTGGAAGGGGAGACATTCTTATTTTTATGTTTAAAGATTTTCCTCTTCCTCTGCTTAAAATGTTTTCAATTCAGAACCCAGAACTCAATTTGCATAGGTTCCAGAAGAAGTGCTTACTTACTTACTAAAGAGCATATTACAAACACATTACAAGTACACAAGCTAGGGATTGATGAATATAACATTGATTGCTTCCTTCTGATTGACTTAAGACAAATCCATTTGGGTTTGGTCTCCAAGGCAAGATGACCAAACTTGCACGGTTCATTAAGCTTCACACTAAGGTCATATTGGCTAATACCAAATGTATATACTTTGTTAATTCCATTGCTCATGAACAATAAAATGCTGTTGAATCAACATTCATATTATTTTGTAATATATATACTATGAATATTTTATTATCATCTAAATGACACTTCTCTCTGCTTAGACATTTAGAACGAAATTCAGAAAAAGCAACAAATTGTCTAAAGTTTTCTTTATTTTTTTAAAAATATTATTCCAAAAATGTTACAGCACAATTACTGAACACTATATTCTGCAAGTTATGAAAGTTCATTTTTAAGTGATAAAATACTTCACAAATTTATACAATAATGGATTGGTATCACAAAATTAAAGCCAATGGAAATCACACTCCGAGTAAGAAAGCATGTTTCGCTGTTCCAGCTGTGTGGACGGATTCTATTTGTGGAACGATTGGATTGTTCAAGGTGGCGTTGAATGTTCCCTTCAGGACGGAGTCTTGTACAAGTGGAGAGAACTGAAAGTAGAAATAATACAGACGTTCTTTAATGATGCTAACCCATACCAATAGAGAGTACTTTATATACCTATGATGCAGATATCATTTGAAAACATTATGATGAATTTGACAGATGAAAGGAAAAATTATAATGAGCAGTATCTCCTTTCCTCACAATGTTCTACTACACTGCCCTGAAATCAGTCTTGTATTTCTGTGAACATATTCAAGTTAAGGTCAAGGTTGACATGAGTCTGGCTGACATATATATTATATTATAGAAACAAGAGGCCCATGAGGGCCTATGCTCTACTGGCATGGATCTGGCTGGTTTTCGAAAGAAACCAAGCAGTCATCAATATCAAACTACCATCTAAGTTTGGTGAAGATCTGATAGTAAGTGGAGGCTCTATTGTGTTAACAAGCTGTATTATAGCAATTTTGACAATTTAAAGGGCCGTAATCAAGATATGGCTGGTTTTCAAAATGAACCGAGCTCTCATCAATATTTAACTACTATCTTAGTTTGGTGCAGATTGGATAGTAAATGGAAGCTCTATTGTGTTCAAAAGCTGTAATTTTGACAATTCCAAGGGCCATAACCCAGTCATGCATAAGAGGATCTGGCTGGTATTTGAAAGTAACCAGGCTCTCTCAATATTTAACTACTATCTAAGTTTGGTTAAGATCAGATAGTAAATGGAGCTTCTATTGTGTTCACAAGCTGTATTATAGCAATTTTGAAAATTTCAAGGGCCATGATCCAGTCTTGCATGGGTTGTGAAAGGGATCGAGCTTCCATGGATATCTAACTACTGTATAAGTTTGATTGAGATACAATCAAACCTGAAGACTTTATCGCGTTCACAAGAAATTGTTTACGGACGCACACACCCATGGACGACAAACACAACACCATGTCATAAGCTCTTCTGGCCTTTTGCCAGTATGTAGAGCTAAATACATCTATTGTAAATGAGTACAGTGCTGCCTAAAAGACCAAACAGTGGTTTTTGAAATGTGAATATAACCTCTTGATTAGTCTTGTTACAGGCAAGCAAGTTCAATTTTATTTTATGTTCTTTATTGTTTGATATGAAATAAAGCTTGATTAAAAAGTCAAGACTTCTAAAAATCTACTATTTGTATTAAAAGTACAACTTTGAAAAAGAATAGTAAGCATCCTGAAAATTAGAATTATTTTCTTGAAGTCATCTGAATTTGTCTTCTATGGAGGGAAGAGTTTATCTTATCCTTGGAACAGATGTAACCTCTACAGAAAACACTTGTTAGAACATTCTGAGTAAAGGAGAATTAGCTCATGATAATTAGTTTCTTCTTTTCTCACAATGTGTGCTTATTTTAATATTAGTCAAATCGGAGTTCTACATGTATTTTACTTTTTAACTATCAAAGAAGGAAAAATGGTTAACCCGTTTAACATGCAGACACATTTTAATGCATCTGCAGCAGACGTCTTTTGAAAACATTGTGGCAAAAGAAGAAATCGCTCATGATCAGCAATTACTCTAATGCACAATGTTTTTAAATGCAATCAATACCAGATATTTTTCATATTTTTGTCTGAAGGTTTTGAAACTCAACTGGTAAATATTTCTTGTATGTAGGGAAAGGTTTCAGATATGGAACAACGTCCCTTGGGTGAGACAGTATGATGAATGGTACAGAGGAAATTTCCTAATTTTGATGTCAGAAAAGACATGACATGTTCTGATATGTAATAATTTGAATAAAAAATTCTTTTTATGGCAGAATGACAGATCAGTTACATTATAACATAGAAAATGCTGCGTTGGAATATACGATAAATAGGTTAGTCTCCATATTGTGGAAAGTTTTCTATGTAGTTGGTGGTGTTTGACAGTAACTGGCTTGTAATATATATATATATTTTTTGTAAAATTGGTAAATATAAACCCCAGATAATTAATTTAAGAATAGGAAACATTTTGACAAGAAAAGTAAAGGCATAAATAATGATAAAAGCTTAAAAATGCTATGTATGACCTTGACGCTACTGGCCTTGAGCCTTGCATGCCCAAAACATTTTAGAAGGACTTTGATCATTAAACAAAGAATCTGATTACACCATTCATCAAGATGAGCATTTGTGCAAGATTTTGATGTTGTTTTACGTAGTATTTCAGTTATATCACTGTGTTTCCTGAGTAAATTACTTGTACTGTCACCAGAATATCAGCCATTAAGCTGTCCCTCTGCCACCCTGATTGCTGAGGAGGAAACCACTCCTATTATTTTAATTTGTTGTATGAGCCAAAAAGGGAGCAGACTTGCAATTACACCACCAAGGTAGATAAAAATTGGTTTTGAAAATGTACGAAAGGATGGCAGAATATAAGGTATGCTTCTTGTTTAATAATACCCCATAAAATCATCATCACAGTCTGAAACCTTTACACGAAAATAATCTATTTAAGATGCATCTGCAGCAAGCTGTTGGCTTTTGATGATGCAGGAAAGGAGATTTTTTCTTTTCTTTTTCCTACAATGTTTTCATCACTGTATCACAGCATTACTTCAAATATTCCAGAAATAATGCTTTTTTACTCTTTCAAACTTGCAGGCTTTATTTGACATAGCTGCAGCAATCTGAATAATTATATTGAGCAATTTTACATTTTCCAATGATTTCAACAAAATACTTTCAATTATTGAGATTTTTCATATGTTTTTACCTAGTCAGGGTGTCTGCTGCAGATCTGTTGTATCGATACCCCTGCGAAAATGTCCAGAACAGTTCTAGTTGTTCTTCAAGCCGAGTCCCGGTAGCTCAGTCAGTAACGACGGGGGCTGTCAATCCAGGGGTTGTGAGTTCGAATCCCGGCTCGGGTAACTTTCTTTCCGACGTTTTACAAAAGTCAATACGACATGCGTCATTTGTCTTCCACCAATGGGCTAATTCTATGTGGAAAAGCAGCCTGTTGCATGGAAAGATTGTTATGTGGATTACTGGTGTGAGAAAACCAGGAAACACATGAGTAGGTGAACTGGCTGCCGTGATATGACTGGGAAATTGTTAAAAACGGGATTAAACCCCAATCAATCAATCTTCAAGCATTCCATGTATGCTCTGGAACACGGTCAGATTATGGTTCTACAACGTTAAATGACACAAATTGTAGAACAGTTGATTCTAAAAATGTTTGAATATAAATTTCACAAATGTTTCTTACCTCATATGCACCTGGGCCAGGATTCTCTGACTTCAGCTCTTTAAACCTATGATCTTTACCAACGATCATGTTACCCAGTCTATCTCGGTTCTTTAAAGAGTATGTCCCAGGACCTGGAAATATACAAATAACATGGTTTGAGACATTGGTTTAAACCTTAATGTAGGACAATAATTATAACAAGGTTTTTTTTATCTCAAAAGTTTTAAACATTCAAGTACAAATGAAAATGTATCTTCACTTGTCACTTACCAACAACAAGACAGACTTTAAGACATTTTAGAATGGCATGTTTGGTATTAATTTTAATGAGGCCAGTTTGTGATATAAAGTTAGTAAGCAGACTTGACTGTTTAACCCATTGTTTACACCCAGTTGCATTTTAAGCATCTGCAGCAGAGGATTTTTCAAAACAGTGTGGTAAAGAGAGAAATTGCTCATAATAAGCAATTTCTCCTTTTGCAAACATTATGTTTTCAACTATATTCATGAATTAAACTAGCATACTGTATATACAGAGTTTCCATAATGTTTATGTACATGTTTTCAAAGATGTCTACTACATAGGGTTTGTATGTGGGAAAAGAGGGTTAAAGAAGCTGTTTAAGAAGACAACATCAGAGAAATCTGAAAATGTTCCTCCTTTTTCCATGAGATATCATACGCACACACTTTACCATTACATTTATTAGTTTAAGGTACTTTGCTATGGGTTTTTTAGGACAAGAATAAAACAAAAACTGGAATAGTAAGAGGAAAAAAGATATTATGAACAAGGAAAAGGTTTTTACCTGTAGTATATATATAACATTTTGTTGCAAGGCAACAGATGACTGATTAAGTACAAGTACATATTGTATGTTATGTATATTTTGGGAAACATTATAAACCTTAATAGGGTTTTATAAACTCATTTTAAAGGATTTAATTTAAATTCAAAAACATTAGTTCAATGATTGATGTTTTTTCATTACAATATTAAGTCAGTTTGTTGCAAATTATACATCAAATTCAATACACTTCACCCAATGACAATTTATTATATTTCTCATTCTTTTCACTTATTCTTTTACCTTTTATGCTATTTAAACCCTTTCCCTTATACGACAATTCTGCAACAGACGACTTTGAACATATTTTGTCAAAAAATGGAAAATCTCTATAATTTAATGGATAACCTACGACTAAAAGTGGAAAACATTGTGGCAAACGCAGAAATTGCACCTTTTGTGCAATTACTTCTTTTGTCACTATGTTTTCAAAAATCTGTCTGCTGCAGTCAGGCGTCAGAAAGCGTTAAACCCTTTGCCACTTGCAGACACATTTATTGTAGATCTGTGACTTTGGAAATATTGTGGCGAAAGGAGAAATTAATTGCTATTTATGCACATTTTTTCCTTCTACCCGAAAGTTTTCAACTATATTTATTAAATATATTATTTATACACATTTTCCTTATTTGTTCGGCCTAGATCTTTCAAACATATTCTGCAGATTAATTGTATTAAGTAAAGGATAAGGATTTGTTAATTTGAAAACAGCCTATAAACAAATTTTATCTTGACAAGGACATCAGGCATCAAAGAACAGTAGTATCAAAAGTAACAAGGAATCAGTGGAACCGAATGATGCTCCCCATAAGGGCTTTGTCAAGTGAAAATAGGCATTGTCAGATAGAACTACCTTTAACTAGTGATCCTGCAAAATAGTAGCATAAATTTGTACAGATATATTATTTGTTTTATTTGTTGTCCATTATATTTATATAATACATAAAACTGACTTCATTAGTGTCCATTATATTTACATAAAACAGACTTCATTAAAAGAAAAGAGTTATGATTCTTGTGTAATGCACTTCCTTTCTTTAATATCTATCTACATTTCAAGTTTTATCAAAATATCTTTCATACTTTTGGAGTAATTGTCCTGAAATTGAAATATAAAGTCTAACAAGGGAGATAATTTGAAAATTATTCACTATAAGTTATGGTTCTTGTGTAATGCACGTCCTCTCTTAGCCCTTTCCCACCTATAGACGCTTTCTGACATCTCTTTTTGCAACAATGTTTTCCACTTTTAGTCATAGGTTATCCATTCAATTATAGAGATTTTCTATTGTTTGACAAAATATGTTCTAAGTCGTCTGCTGCAGAATTGTCGTATGAAGGAAAGGATTAAATATCTGTATACATTTCAAGTTTCATCAAAATATCTCTAGTACTTTTCAAGTTATGGTCCTGACATGGAAATATAAAGTCTAACAAGGGAGATAATTTGAGAATTATTCACTATAAACTTATGGTTCTTGTATTATGCATGTACATTTCAAGTTTCATTGAAATGTATTAATTAGTACTAAATTCATCTGTCAGGGAAAGGGGTTAACAGATCCATTGATGAAAACTGACTTTGTCCTACATTTCAAGCTATTATAAGGTTTAAAACACATAATAATGGTATCAGAAACAGATCAGTCATATTTGAAAACTTGAGAACATGTTAAAGTCACATTAAGTCAACACTGAAGTAAACAGACTTTACCCTTTTTCAACCATTCAACATAACAATTAAATGCTTCAATGATATTGAAGCCAGCATGTCTAATTCAACTAAGTCAAATGCTTAAGCACTGTACTTTGTTTTATGAAATATTGAGCATTATCTAAGGTTTATTGATATTTTTTTGGAAGATGAATTATTTTTTATTTATCTATTTATGATTAAGAAAGATTATAAAAAAGAATCTTGACATTCCAGTAATGAGCATTTCTCTCTTCCCCCACAATTCGTTTATAGTTACCTACAGTAACTGTTCTCAAGAATGTAATATTATATATACCATGCAAATAATTAATTGATTTCTATTTCTATTTGACAAAAATTAGAAAGCTATAAATTATGCATGTAAGAATAATTTTTTGTACATTAAATGTTTTAACTTTTAATGACACCAATTTCGGGATCATGTTACTTAATGCAGCATAGTCAATTGATCTTTAATAAACATTTCCTTAAAAATCTGAGAATGCAATTTAAATATCAGATTTAAACACTATACATTTAAAACATCTTTGCAGCGATTACCATATATAACTTGATACAACTGCAAAAAATAAAACCCCATTAAATAGACATTTATAGTTGCATACCAGTTGAAATGTAAAATCAAAGGTTGATAGTTTGCAATTTATAGTTTGCAATTTATCTGAGTTTGCTTTTAATTTAAAAATAATGTTAACAATAACACACACACACACGAGAAACAACTGCTATCACTCAACATCATTTCTACTAGAGGTCAGGTAACCCGAATCAGTGAAATTATGTAGAAATTACCTTTGCCATCGCTGAAATGGCATAAATGTGCAACATGATCACTTTAACTGTGACATCATTACAGTTATTCTATGTCTTCTCTATAGGTAAATAATCACACTTGGTTCCAGGGTACAACACATAATCAGTGGAACCCATTCATGAAAGACAGTGTGATGGATTGACAACAAATAATTCACTGCACAATGAATGGTCAAAGTCACAAAGTGGGACTATAAAGCATGCTCTCCCTTGAAGTAGCATAAACATAAAGAAATCACCCAGAATTAGCAACATTGGTAGTGAATTAATACATGCCTTTAACCAGAGTACAAAAGTACATCTTCTGTTTTAATACACATTGATAATAAGTAATTTTTCTAGACAGCTCAAATGGAACTAAATGTCAAAGTACAGAAATGGTCAACATCATGCCACATGTATGCATTATCCTTTGACATTTAACGCTTTTCCACAGTCATGCATATGCATTTTGATGTAACTGCACCAGATGACTCTCAAAAACACTGACAAAAGGAGCATTTTCTCCTTTTCAAACTTGATTAAATGATTCTTCTTTACATTTATAGTGATCCACTAGATTAATTTTGCATAGATAATTTCCAAGTCATTTGTTGCAGATTTGTTGTATTTGAGAAACAGTAAAGAGTGAGCTTAATTATTCCCGGTCTTTTTCATTCAAATTATCCTTGTCCTGGCAAAGATGACTTTGAAAAGACTGGATGAACACAAGTCATGTCTACAAACTTATTGCAGGAACCGTGTAAATGTTACAAACATGTGGTCACCAAAGTTGATATGGGATAGTTTTGGAATATGATCGAGTTAAGTCATCTGAAAGTGAGATTTATTGTTTAGGAATACTAAGGCAAACATGAATAGACATGCATCTTCACAATTTAACAAGTAATAATAATAATTGATTATAATTGAAGGCGGTGGGGTGGCATAAAATTCGATTTGTTGAAATTTTATTCCATTTTCAACAACCTTCATCTGCATCACACTGCATTTTATCTATCTATTTGCTGATAATTATGTTACTTGAATACTTATGGTAGAAACTGTCTTCCATGCCAGAAGATTGAATTATGGCAATTATCTCATAAAAAGGAAAAAAGTAGTAAATTGGAAAGGCAGTATTTATAAGCAGAGATAGGACCTTACTGTGCAGACACAGCAAGATGGCTGCCACTGATTAGACTGGTCTGTCAATTTTAATCAAAACTACAATAGACTGGTTCATTATTTTCAGATAGCTTCTGCATTCTTCCTATTAGTGTTTATGATCAGACATGATCTGGGTGGACATTGAACACTTACAATCTAGACAGGAATCTCATCCCTCTCTTTAAAACAGCTAGGGCAACAATTGTGATCTTTTTTACAGTCATGGCTTAAATTGAAAAATGACTACTTTTCCCAAAATCTTTTTAGAGATTCTAAGAATCAATCCAGTTTTTAATTTCTTATTGTTCAATTGAAACAATTAAATAAACACATTGAATGATTTTTGCCAAAACAATAAAATATCTCCAAAGAAAAGGGTATATAAATTAAGAGGATCTAGTTAGCTACAAGTGATTTGATTGTGATCTTGATTTACAGGCTTGTTTATTAATTGTTCTAGTATGATAAGTATGGACAGATTTATTAATTTGGCAACATTTTCACTTTCTTAACACTTTACTCAGTAAATAGTCAGCAGTAATAGGTTTTATACCTTTGATGTTATGTTATTATGAATTTACGTTTTGAACCATTTCCAACATAAATACTGATGCTTCCATGAGTGAGACACCTCTGCATCAAACCACTTTTGAAATCATGTGGAAAAAGGGGAAATTGATCTTTAGTAATTTCTCCTTTTTCAACAATGTTTTCAATTCAACTTTTATTAAAATACAGTTTCCATTCTCATGTGTTCAAAGTTGTCTGCCGCAGATTTGTTGAATGTGGGAAAGACTTAAATCAATTTTTATATTTTTGATATGTGAAAATATCATTTGGTGAATATTAGTAAGTATCAAACCAAAGAATGATCTTAGCAATTACTTGAGTATTATCTTCAACATAATAAAAAAGAAGTTTAGAGTCTACAGGTTTTGTCACCGACATATTATGCTCTTCCATGCACATGCAACACAGATTGTCAAAGAGAGACCTGATATAGCAGCCTTCTGGCCTGTGTGATACTGAAGTGCTTGTACAATGTTAAGTACAATAACTCAAACATTTTGTTTTTTATTTTGAGATACCATATTACATGTATTCTGAAGCTTAACATACATCCTTTTTAGTATGTTTTGTGTATGAAAGGTTCAGGCATATTTAACAAAGGAACAATTTTACACACCAATGCATGTGGATCGGTCAAGGTACAGTCCTATCAAACATTTCTCATTTGGACCTTTGACCTCTAAGTGTGACCTTGACCTTTGAGGTACAGGCCTGTGTCTTGTGGGCCACATGTCACCCTATCATGGTGAACATGTGTGCCCAGTAACTTTGGAATCCCATGATGAATGGTTTCTCATTTTGACCTTTGACCTCTTGTTGTGACCTTGTAATTTGAGGTACAGGTCTGGGTCTTGTGCATGACACACCACCTCATCATGGTGAACATGTGTGCCCAATGATTGGGAATCCTATGATGCATGGTTAAGATCTTGGCTGTACAAGGTAAAATCCAATCAAACAGTACTCATTTCGACTGCAAGTGGGCTCAACAAAAAAAGACTATATCTTTTTTGAAACTTTAGCTGAAACCATCATGCCTGAAGCCAAGTCATGTGTAATCCTTATGAATTTTTAAGAAAGCATACTCATTATTACATCTCTTACAGTAACATATCATAACAAGTTCATCAAAACCTTCTGAAACCGGTACCAGTGACTCTCACAGTACTCTGCTATGTATACTGGCTGCTTTTGTTCAATTTATTTACAGAAGGAAATCATCTGCCACATTACAAGGCCATATGAGATGGCATAACATGTGGGAACACACTACTGCTGCACATTTTATGTTGCAAAACATTATACCACAAAGGAATATAAAAGCTAAATACACCATAACAAATACATATGTCATGCATCAGACTGTGTGCCATCCATCAATTTATCCATGTTGTCCTGACTGCTAGACTTTTACAACTGATGTTGAAAAATATCACATGGCTTAATTGATGAAATGATTATCTGAATGGCTCTTTATTTTATATTTCATCAACCCTTCACCACATACACCAAATCTTCAGCAGATGATTTTGAAGTGACTGACACCTTGGCAAATTTAACATATGGAAAATCACCACAAATTAATGTATATGTATAATTATAGGAAAGAGTTGAAAATATTAATATTGTGGTAATGTTTTCCAAACTGTCTGCTGCAGATAACAAAAGGGGGCAATAATCTTTAACTATGACAATCGCTATAATAATGAGGAAATACAAATCACCTTTTGGTAAAATCTGGAATGGATTTGACCAAAAGGAGCATCAAATGAGTAATGTGTACCCAACTAGCTGATCAGCACAAGGGACAGCCTAAGACTTGGATACCAATTTACAGACCAATGCCCATGGCTTCCACAGAACTCAACATCACATATCGCTTTCCCACTTGCAGACGCATTCTGAAGCATCTGTAGCAAATGTCTTTTAGAAACATTGTGACAATAAGTAAAGGTGTTTTTATGTTTACAACTTTATTCAATGATTAATACTTTCATTCATTGCGATTTTCTGAATGCTTTCATTTATTGAGATTTTCTGTATGCTTTCTTAGATGTTTTCAAAGTCGTCAGCTTGTTGTATGTGGGAAAGGGTTAAACCCATTGATTTATTAAAGCACAGACTGTATGACTTGCTATAAATCATCCACTTTCTCCCATTTTCTGTCTGTGTCATAATAAGTATGGACACCATAATTAATGACAAGAACACAGTGGCAGGTCTAGGAACTTGGGACAGAAGTGTTGGTTAGCTTACCAGCTTTACCTTCTATAAATTGTGTTTTAGTCTAAAAGAGGGTTTCTTGGGCAATTCGACACCACTAGTAGTACTCAGTTTTTTAACCCTTTTCCACATATTCATGTAGATGCTTTCGGATGCATCTTCAGCACACAACTTTTGAAAACATTGTGACAAAAAAAGAAATTGCTAAACACAAGCAATTTCTCCTTCTGCCACAATATTTTCAACTTTTGACAGATAATAAATCAACAATTTTTAGAGATTTTCTATATTTTTTAATAGACACTCTCAAAGTTGTCTGCTGCAGATTTGTTGTATGTGGGAAAGGGTTAATCCTGAGACCAGCAGTTCAGTCATAATGCTTTCCTTGTATCTCTCAATGCTAAGGGGTGAATTAAGTATTACCAATTGGAAGTCTGCTGCAGGTGTTAGAAAACATCTATATGTGGGAAGGGGTTCAAGGTTTGATACAAAGAACTCCATCCCACTAAGGTATTTAACCCTTTCCCTCATACAACAACTCTGCAGCAGGTGACTTTGAACATATTTTGTCAA
>JAUELF010156302.1:0-14865 GCA_031471495.1 Clinocardium nuttallii | reverse complement strand
GTACAAGCTGATCTGGATCTACAACCTGAACCGTTTTACCATGGGCGGGCTCATTACGTGTATGATGTAGGTTAAGTAGAGGTATAGTGTGTCGTTTTATCTGACGAAATAGTTTTGTAATTACAGGGTGTAACTGCGATCCTCAATGGATTAACTTACAACATATACAACATATACTCTATGTATTTATTTACTTGTATGGTGTTTCACGCCGCTTTCAAAATGTGTTCAGTTATATCACGGCATTTCCTGGGTAAGTTACCAGTACTACTGATCAATACAACCTGACACCAGTTGGACAGTCGTAATGCTAACCCTTCAATCCTGGGCACTAAGGAGTGTTAGTCATTTCTACCATTTTAAAGTATTTAGTATGACCCTCCCGCGACCTCCCACATCGGATGCGGACACGTTACCACTTCACGACCGAGGCGGTCTTGCATCATATACGAGCACAGTTCTAAAAGAAAACATCAACATAGTTGATGTTTTATCCTTTCCCACATACATCAAACATACAAGCGGGCGACATAGGCACAACTATGGAATACCCATATATCTTATACAGAAAGAAAATAATTAATGTATGGTTAAAGAGGTACCAGTTTAAACATTTCCCTTATATAGACGCTTTCTGACGCCTCTGCAGCAGACGGATTTTTGAAAACATAGTGCCACAATGTTTTCCACTTTTATTCATAGGTTATCCATTTGGCTATAGAGATTTTCTATGTTTTGACAAAATATGTATGAGGGAAATGGTTAACATGTTACAGGCACATACAGGCGGTGCTCCATGAAAACCACCTTTAACGTAATTATTACCTGCATTAAACCTTTCCCTCATACGACAGTTCTGCTGCAGACGGCTTTGAACATAGTTTGTCCAAACAAAGGAAATCATCTCTAAAAGTAAATGGATAACCTATGATCAAAAGTGGGCAACATTGTGGCAAAAGCAGAAATTGCACACAAAATGTCTTATGCAGAGGCGACAGAAAACGTCTATATGAGGGAAAGGGTAAACAAATGATTACCATCAGGAATGTGCGAAACACGAAGACCAGGATAAGTTTACGTTCCCCTCACAGTCTGAACAATGTCGTGTTTGCTTTTTCCCCGCTCCCGATACGTTCCAGAGACCGAATTTATTTTCTCTAATTCTTGAAAAGTTCTAACATCTTTATGTAAAAGTCCTCACTCAATAATGTTAATTGAGTAGCGCAAGATGTCGACCAAGATTGAACTGGAGGAAGTGAAGAAATAAAATGTATAATCTATCCACTATCTTTTAACTGTGTGACGAGAACGAACCGTTTTGTATTAGTTTAGATTAATAAGGCTAAACCTGAACTTTGACATACTTTCAAATTATAATTCATATTGAATGTCGAACCCCCCTGGAGGTACTGCGCCAGTATGAAATTTGAGCCGTCTCGCGAGAAAACCAACAATGTGGTATCTGCGTAAAGTGTTGACCCGGATCAGCCTTAGCATGTACACTTTTCGCCTCTTTGATTTGATTTGATTTTCTGTTTCAGAAATCATTTCTCTATACCCCTATCCCTCGGAGACGTAATATTTTGGCCCGGAGCAGTCTGCGCGGAAAGCGCAGGCTGATCTGGTCGATACATTACGCCGATGCGATAATGTTGGTTTTCTCGCGAGACGGCTCATATATTCAGTTAATTTTCGCGTTTCTTAACTTACTCCATCTTAGTTTTCCCTTTGAATGTAATACAAATGAAGAGGCTAAGACAGCTTTACTTTAAACAAAAACAAACAAAAAATGACTCTGAAATAGAAATATACGGCGCTTTTTTATTCAACCAAAATGTGCACCACAAAAGAAATCATATATCTTATATCTTGTTACATTTGTTTAAAGTCTTCGAGCTGGGAGAAGATATGCTAAATGAATCAAGTTAAATAATTTAAGAGATGTCCGGGTAATGTAACAATGTTATCGGATTTGTTAAAACATCAAGTAAGTAAGTATTGTGTTTTGAGAAGATGCCATTCAATGCATTTTTCAAACCTTGAATGAATAAATCTATATGAGCTGTTTCACGAGGAAACAACATTGTGGACTCTGCGTAAAATATCGACCCGGATCAGCCTGAGCATGCCACGCAGCCTAACCCGGGCAAACACTTTTCGCCCCTGCGGATTTTCTGCTTCAGGAAATAATACCCTATACCTATATTTCCCTGAGACGGATTTTGTCGGCCCGGATTATCCTGCCCGGACTGCGCAGGTTGACATTGAGCGATGCATTACACAGTCCATAATGTTGTCACTCTTGTGAATATTCGTATGTATATGTATATATATAAATTGTAGTATTGGCCGGAGGTTTAAATTACTTGTTATAAAGATGGCTATGTTCATGAAGTAGGCCGGAATTTCATAGCTAGAGCGCCTGTCTCGCAATCTTAAGGTCCTCAGTTCGTTAAACACTGGGAGTTAGTGTCATTCACGCACGGTTAGAGGACTGGTTAAGTATCAAGCAAGCACATTCAAGGACCAATCAATTTTACTCTAAATGCACGTGTTTAAATGACGCCATAGGCGTCGCTACAGCCATAAGCCTTGGTTTCCAGTGTAGGTCTAGATAACCCTCAGCATATGCGCAGTCCGATCTGGTTTTACACTATTCACTAATTAGTTAAAGGAACATTCAGGAAGCCTCTCTTATACAGTGTATATTTATATAACATAGTTTGGATGTACAATTGCTGTAAGAATGGGTATCACGTGACGCAGCATCGACGCAGGATACTTAATTAGCAAGTACATTTGAACGTATTTTCTGTATAAAGAGAGATCACAAATATCGGTCAGATGTCTAGGAAAATATTGGTCGACGACGCCGCGTGAGACGTTAGGGTCACAGCACACGAAAACAGACATTCCGGATGTTTTTACCAGGGAAAATCAAGATCCGCTAGCATTCCAGTTGCGCTGCATAATCCATGATGCATCTTGAGAAGGGTTTTGACTAAGAATAGTATTCAGGTACGTGATTTTATATAGACTGCCATTTATTTATTTTCTCTGTTATATGTTTTTTCGTGACGAGTTACAATGGTCCACGTCCGTGTTATATTTCATATAAAAATAAAAATCGGGAAGTCTGTCTGGCGGTTCTGACATAGATAAGGAGAAAGATGTCTTCCTTCCATAATATCTCTCTTACCACTAGTTTAAACCTATACTATTGGTATGCTTAATAATCGTCTCACTAAGACGACAACGACATAGGTTTTGGAGTTCAATAAAGGACATGAGCTCTGCTTTTTAAGTGACTCGCGGTCTAAATTGATGAACAATAACTGTAGGCGTCTGTCAGGTTTGATTTCACAACGGATATACATATTGTAAGCAAATATTCAAACTAAGTGGAAAAGAAAGGAAATACTTGTCAAGTACAACGGAATATATACACACCCTTTCTCAAATACAACAAATATACAACAGACAACATTGAAAACATTTGGGCCAAAATATGAAAACATCTCCAACAATGGAATTAAGGAATTGAATAAAGTTGACGTGCTTAAACAATTCCGTCTTTCCATTTTGTTTCAAAAGCCGTATGCTGCTGATGCGTCAGAATGTGTTTTCAAATAGAATAGGGGTAACACATAGGGGTAACACATAGGGGTAACACATAGGGGTCAAATAGAATAGGGGTAACACATAGGGGTCAAATCCATTTTACATTGACCTTAAAGTAAAAACTGACCTGTGACATGTTGGAAATCATAGGTACCAGTATCGTAAACAAAAAATCCACTATTTACTAAAACATCATTGATGTATTAGTAAATGGTGATTTTTTTTTTAATTTTTACGATACTGGTACCTGTGCGTTACATAGGATGAACAAACATTCTCAACTATCTTAAAATCGAATGTCACGTTTACTGTTGCCGGGTTAACGCGTTGTCGGCTGTAACAGACGAGAAGTTACGCAACTATAGCGGACGATAATAAAGAGAAGAAGGTAAAATCGTTCCATGAGATCAGTATATTTTCCCATACAGTTCGATATATATTCTGTATTGATTTTATAGTTTAACATTTCGAGATTAAAATTTGTTTTGTCATTCATTTTTCGAAGCACAGACGACTCTGCAGATATTGTCGAAGATAAACGGCTTGCAGAAAACAAGTCTACAGCACCATATCTGATAATGTCTTAAGTTACGGTCAAAGTAATATGATAACACAAAAGCGTATATAATCCCGTCCATTGTAAACGGTAAGGATATAGATCAAGATCAGCCTGTGCATCCCCTCAGTCTCATTAATATATACATTGTTGACATATCATTTACATACAGAGGGCTTGGCGTGAAACGGTTGTAACTAAACTTGGTATTTTTTTTACAAAGGTTAATCACCTCGCCGAAAAGTATTTATAAGCGTTAAATCATTTTTCTTGGTAAACATTGGAAATTTAGGTGCCATTGCTCTTTCTGAGCAATTGCACCTAAATTTGCATTGTTTACAATGGGCTCAAAATTGCCCCTAAACCAGGGTTTTCAAAATAGTGTTTTTGTTTCACGCCAATCCCTCGATATGCTTGCTGTAATCGTCTGTTAACGTGTGCATATTCTGATAACATGGAGAGGGTGAAGATGTTTATCTGGATATACACTGTTTAGAAATATCAACACGGCCCATTGTTGTATGTACGGGCTCGTATACGTTATATAGTATGTCTAGCATGCCCCTATCACTTAAAGTATTCGTCTGCTGCAAGGGAAATAATATCGTCCCGGCGTTCGTTCATCATAATTTACGTTCATTTAGCCAAATAACACTACACATACATAGCAACACCTATGTCATACTTCTTTCTGCAGCCCTTTCCAAAACACAATCGCTTCCTAAAGCATATGGAGCTTATGATTTTCTTATATTGTATAAAAAGGAGAACTTGCTCATTAACATTTTCTCCTTTTGTAAATTGAATTCAATAAAATGAACTAGCATGAACATTTTCCCAATATTCGACGTTTGCTGGATGTTGGATAGGGTAAAGGATGTTAAAGAAGGTGCACACGAACTTGTATTACTTGATAACACGTTACCTTATAAAGACTTTTGTCCGTTAGACAATGACATCCATCAAGCTTTGACTCAAACGTTGTCGATTGAGACTTCACTTAAAACATTCTATATGGCTAATGGTTTATTCCTTACCCCCATGCAATAGCATTTTGGTGCATCTCCAACACCTTTGTAACAACAGGAGAAATTGCTCATATCGAGCAGATAATCCACTTGCCACATTGGTTTCAACTGTTTTCGATGATTACTTTAAAATATGGTGATTTATTATATTTTCGCTAGTATGTTGTCAAAGTCGTCCGCTTAAGATTTATTTCATGTGATAAAATGCTTAAAATGAATTGTACATATTTAGCAGGCGTCTCAGAACGAGGACAATGTATTTACATGATCCCATTAGCAATTATCTATAGATATAAACAAGTTATTACTTATAGGAGGTAATATAAAACATTGCTGCCAGTAATAGGAAAGTAAGATAAAAACTTCTTTCTTTCTTACATTCGTATTATTGCAAATCATAGGCGGTTTTACATTTCCTCCCTTTGGTGATACCCTGATTTATAACTATGGAGAATTTCTAATGAGACCATTTATAGTAATTTAAGCAGTGTTTTAGATCTGAGACATCTGCAAAATGATTGTTGAGTTGATTTGAACTCACAACTTCTAAATGTACATGTTCTATAAAGTAGGGAGGAAAGACACAGAACGTGAGGGAAAGGGATCCATTTTAACAACTGTTGTTTTGTTCATTGGGATTTTACGCCGTTTTTCACATTATTTCAGTTATATAACGTCGACAGTTCACTTATTCATGCTCCCTGGGTAAACAAACCAGTTATAGGCTTGGACACGTGCCTTGCCAATGGGCACTCCACCATGATTGAACCAGGGGGCCCGGTTTCAAATCCCCGATGCTAACTACTCGGCCACGGCTGATTCTCCATTTTAACAATACACATCAAGTATTATAACACACACACGCGCACACACACACATGGAATACATGCTAGTTGAAACAATAACAACTTACCCTAGTTATAAGTCTCCCTCTTCTGTTAAAACATATATGTAAAGTGGTCTTTAACCCCCATATTTTTATGGTTTTCTGGTCTGCATTTTCAAATACTAACTCATCTGTAAGAAAACAAAGCACAATAAGAAATATCTTTAGAAATATCCTACATTTTGGAAACGTCACAGGCGGTAAATGGTATGATTTTAACTTATTGGGGTTTAACGCAGTTCTCAACATTATTTCAATTATATCACGGAGACAAGGCAAGGTATTTGAAACCGGGTGCCTGGTTTTAAACAGCAGTCGCATGTAGGGTTCCCTTGGACAATACAAGTTATTCCCTTGGACAATGCAAGTTTCCTGGCATTGTGCAGGGATCATGAATAAATGAACTGACGTATTTTCTCATTGCGATTCATTTACAAAGATTTTTCACATTGTCGCATGTTTGTTTTTAAAGTCGTCTGCTTCAGATTTATTGTAATAGGAAAAGGGTAAAGAAATTTACTACTTTACAGCTGACAATCATGCTGTCAGCGGTCGAGGTGGAGGGGCCCTGGAAGGCATATTACCTAGCCTAGTATTGATTAGGGAAGCGAATAGCATGTGTTGAAAAGAGCATAAAATCCATTACTGCCAATAAAACAAACCACACATGTACCGTTTAGACTGATTTCAATTGGATGCGTTTCTAGTGAGATAAAGTGTTAACGTTCATTACGCCTGCTTTCAGTTCTGACAATAAACGAGCGACAAAAAACGAACCTACATCTAATGTCAATATTTTTGTTGCAATTTAAACGACACGTAAAGGTGTATTTGTTCTGATTACGAATATGTTTTTTTTACTCTAAGCGTTGATAATAACCCTTGTCCCCCCGTCTCTCTGACAGATGTGTCACTGAAATAAGAACTGCTAATAGTATGGTCTCGCTGGTAAACCGTTGACAATCACTGTGTCAATTAGTATGTAATACGCGACTTCATCTTTTTCCCTCATTAGGAAGAACTTTGACGCATCTGTAGCAGTCGACATTTAAAAGCAGTGTGACAACATGGTAACTTGCTAAGCATGAGCTTTGTCACATTTTTTCCACAATGCATTTAAACTATGTTAAATAATAATACTTTGACACTTTTCATAGTTTAGCAAAATTATGTTCAAAGTCGTCTGCTAAAGATGATTTGTAATACATGGAAAGGGTTAAAAACCCAATGTTCTTTCCGACATTTGACAAAAGTCATTGTGACAATCGTCATTCGTCTTCCACCAATTCGCTAACTGTCTATGTGGAAAAGCAGCCAGGCCCCGAAACTATAAAACTTTTAAAACGTGCTCCATTCTCAGAAATGAACTCCATGTTCCAAATAAGGCTTTTGATTGGTCAATTTGGAGAACGAATTTGCTTCAGCACAGATTAAACTTTTATAGTTTCGGACCCAGTTGCTTGAAAAGAATATTGGTGAAAGAAAGCCATGAAACACATGAGTAGGTAAACTGGTCGCCAGGATATGACTGATAAATTTGTTGAAATTGCGTTAAACCAAAATAAACCAACCATCAAACAGTATGGAGATTCCAGTAGGATAAGGATACAGTAGCAACATTCAAAAGACATGAATGGGAAAGGCAAAAAATACGGAAAAAAGAAAAAGATTGCAAGTTTATCTATCTATGCCAAATGTCTCCAAATAACAAATATCACATACACTGATAAAAAAACCCTATAACAATACTCGGGTAACTTATGAATGGGGTCCACACGTGTGCGAACTAAACGGCAGTCCTCCATCGACGGTGCCGCGTCCGCATAGAAAGGCTATTACCATCATGCGCAAACGGTAACGACTCTAACTTTATCATGAGTATTCACACAGTTTTATCTGAGACGTTATCGTTCCGAGAAATTATGTTTTGAGAATCCTAAGATGCTTACAAAAACTCCGAGAAATAACTCGCACGTGTTCTTGTTTGTACTTGTAAGTAGGCAACGCAAACACTACATCAACTCTCTTTTCATTTGCAGTTGTTTAAAATATAAACTTTAACAAAAGCAGTCGTTAAGCAGGGATTTGTTTAATGAATTGATAAAAGCAAACCTGCCTTTTAAAGTTACGTGATAAATGATGTAAGGGGAAATTTAATTAGTAAATTCAGCCGCCCCCACCGACCGCCAGGGGCCGACAGCTTTGCCAGAAACCTTTTGATAAATAATTTGGTGACAGACATAGACTTCAAGCAACGTAATCATAAGCCGCATCCGACAAGAAAGGAGTTTGTAGTTTCTCCAATGACATCTTTCTCCATTATATAAAACACAAATTAAGTGTAAAGTACTAGGGCTTCGATTCTAGCGTCTTAAAATAATGAACATAAAAGCCAGTCACGTTAACAGAGTATTGCATAACCTTTCGAGATGTTTACGAGATGACGGGATTTTTAAACAGTAACACTTATCTAATTCGTTAAAGATCCTTCTTGCCTGTCTTGGCTTTCATGATTTTTTTGCACAGTTCATTCATAAAATGATAAACCTATGTGTCACTTTCAAGTTTGTATACAAGTTTCTTTTGATCGGCACATTCTACCATCGATTCATTGAAGAAAATATATTCCGTCTGCGGCTTTAGAAAGGGCATTTGACTGAAAGAAATTGCATGTTTTATTATGGGCTTGAATTTAGTTACGTTTTAATTAGCTAGTGTGGGACCTACGTCTAATCTGAAACGTCTTTAAATGTACTGTATGATTAATAATGAGCATGTTGGGGCTCTAGACTGGGGATAAAACACCTACTACTCTTGAGTCTTTTTGACTCTCCGTAACGGAATTGTATCAATCCGTTCCGTGAGAAAACCAATATTATGACATCTGCGTAATGTATCGTCCCGGATCAGCCTGCGCAGTCCGAACAGGCTAATCCGGGCAAACAAATTCCGTCTTAGCGATGATAGAGGTATAGAGTAATGATTCGTGAAACAGAAAATCCACAGGAGGAAATAATTGTCTGTGTGGGTAAGCCTACGCGGAATACTCAGGCTGATCCGGGTCGATACTTTACGCAGCGTCCACAATGTTAGTTTTCTTGCGAGACGGCTCAAATTAATGTAAATCATCGTTAAAACTAATGAGGCTTCATTTAAATTGTTCTGTCAGTAGACGCATCTCGAGTACAGTTATATATTGACTGACATATGTGACAGTGAGGTGAGGGACATAGTGATGAACAGACTTGTCTGAGTTTTCACAGAACGCGGATGCATTACAAACCCCAAACATCTATACGCAGCTCTGTTCATAGTCACAATGAAATAATTTACCAGTCCAAAGAATTCAGCAGGATTAATGATGATTACAAAGTTATATATTTATCCAGCGTTCACAAATGGTAAGCACTCAGTAGACAAAGGAAGCGTTTTCGAGTATTTACTCCAAATAAAAATACAGACAGTTTAAATGATTTTGACAACCATTCACACGGTTACCCCCGGGGCAAGGGTTGACCGTTGTACCCTTATCCTGTTGGTGTCGTCTCAATTTGCCTACTTTTAGATTTTAGGTAAGATTTCGGGGATGAAAAAACACTTGGCAAAGAGAGACAATGTCTACATGTGTGAATTAGGCAGGGGGCAATGTTTTTTTTTTTAATTTCTAGCTCTCCCAATGTCTAAGACTTAAGAAATTCATTGTTTAATTCTTGAAAATGAAATATGTATCGTTATTTAAGTTTATTACACTATTAAAACCAATTCAAATCATTCCTGTCCCATACCTAAATAAGTTTGAGTAACAAGGAATACAATATCACAATAACTAATGCAGAAGTTAATACAAGTTTTACAAAACACAATATTATAGTTATATTTACTTTGTTTGTTTTTGTGTATGTGTGTTTGAATGGTGACCTACGACAGTTTCATTAGTAGTTCAGTTAAATCACGGAGTTTCCTTAATAAATTACAAGTTGAACCGGTATCATTTGTGCAGACACCGATGTGTAAGCCGTTATGCTATCCTGGCAACTCTGAGCGCAGGAAGCCATTACTTTAATTCCAAAGATTAAAGTTACGATCATTGCTTTTCCCAATTAACATACACTTATAAAGTCAACTTATTCTACACAATCCCGATCTGTATTCATAAACACAAATTTAAAGTAGTAGGCTATTTAGGGACCGATAGGCCTGGTAATTTCCATAACATTTCCTTCTAAACATCGAGCTTTCTATAACAGTTCTAGGACCATATATTGCATAAACAGTGAAACATGAAAATTCACTTTATTCACAGCGTTCTTATTATTAAATTAATACACTTGTCTAAGGAAAGGCATTTTATTAACTTAAACATACTGTACATGTATCTCGTTGTGCAAAACATCTGTTCCTCTATCAGATAATAACACCATCTTGTGAGAGCAATTGTTATTTTTGCTCGTAAATCAGTTAAAATACTACAAAGTCTTAAGGGTCCTAGATGGTATTCAGGGGGTGTTGTTTGCACTCTATCCCTTGTTAGCAGAGGTCAATAAGGGACCTCGTGGCTGATGGACGCCTTCAAACAATGGTACAATAAATTCAAGTATCAAAACACCTTATTGACCATGGCGAAAATTAAATTAAAATGTAACCGAATATAATCCAGACCACGCCCCCCTTAAAACGGTCCTTTACCCCGTTCCCACGTGCAGGCGTATTTGACGCATCAGCAGAAGACTTTAATTAAAACATCTTTACAACTGTCTAAAAACATTGCGAAAAAACCCAGAATATTGCCATAAGGGAAAATATTACTCATCTTCCCACGCTGTTTTCGATCCGAATTGGACATAACATTTTAAAGTTGCCAAAACCAGGCATGCCTTTTTTTTAAAATTATATAGCTGACGACAACTACATGTATAACTTTAGGTAAATGGTTATCATTTTGAAAAGTGGCCATTAAACTAAGCATTGAATCATATCGTGCACAATTACGACAATGAAATAGTTCATAATGTTAAATTGGTACCAAAAGTATGTAAACTATATACACTTTTAAGATAGTTGATAGAGGCAATTAACACAATGTCCGTAATGATAACATTAGTTAGATGTACATCAACATACAACTATTAAGGGATAAATGTAGAAAAAACAGCGTAAATCTGATAGTACTTCAATTCAGAGTGGATACTTGACTTTTAAAAGTGTGCGTGGGACCCTTTAGAAATGGGTTTTCGTGGTGATTAAATTATGGCCATTGCCTTTTGAACTTTGGCACATGATAGCGCTATAAATAATAGGGGAAAATAAATATAAGCCATTGTATATGTAACCCTTTCTCACTCACAACATATATACAGCTGACGAGTTTGAAACCATCTTACAAAATGAAGAGTTGAAACCAAAAATGATTTAAAGATGAAACATTCACAATAAGTCGTTTTTCTCGTTGCCATAATCATTTATAAATTCATCTGCTTGTTAAGACATTTAGCTCCAAGTGCGTGTGCAAGTGTGTGTGCAAGTGTGTGTGCCAGTCTTGCTGTCTAATCTTGGTCTATAGTGCACGCCACTTATTTATTGGTAATTAGTGATCACCGGTCCTATAATTCGTTAATCAGGGTCGATGAAACTCGTGAAATCTTTTCCCACATACAACAAATCTGCTGCAGATGACTTTGATATCATCTAGGCAAAACAGTTCTAAATCATAAGTGTATGTAAGTGCAGGTAATCTTTTTGTGTCAAGATTTGTAAAAGCCAGTCGATGATTCAGATGCGTACAAGGCTGATATGTGTTACCATGTATTAATGTTGACCCTTTCACACTTGCAGATGAATCCTCAGCAGATGACATTTAAAAACATTGAGGCGAAAGGAGAAATCGCTGATAATTTCAATGTGTTCAATGTTGTAAGACATTAAATTAGGTTTATTATACTTCCATTTATAGAGATTTCTAACATTTTTCCAGTATGTTTTTAGATGCGTCTGCTGCATTTTGTTTCATATTAGAAAGGGTTAAACCAGATGAAAGGGGGTGTTTTTTCGTCCACATAAACTCCTATGACAAGAAATTAACTCTAATTTCCAATTTTGCGCCGGTCACTTCATTTCAATACCCTATTGTCGGACAGTCAATGGACTGATCGACTAAATATTATTTGAAAACAACTTGGTCTGTAATTGTCCATCAGCATTTGAACCATTAACTCAGCACGTTTCTGACCGAGGGCAGCTGTTCGGTGCTATACCACGTGTGTAAGGTAGCGCTATTTACACGTTCTGACATGCAGACGCATGTTGATGCGATTTTAACCCTTTCCCTCATATAGACGCCTCTACAGCAGAATACATAGTGACAACAAAAGAAAATGCACGTCCTTTTGCCACAATGTTTTCCACTTTTATTCATAGGTTATCCATGCAATTATGGAGACTTTCTATGTTTTGACAAAATACGTTCAAAATCGTCTGCTACAGAATTGTCGTATGGGGGAAAGCGTTAAATCGTAAAAGGGGGAGAAATGTCACCTCTTACAAAAGTTATTCATTGTTTACCAGAGTTATGCTTTTATTTATAGAAAGTTCTCGCGTGTGTGCCTAGATGTTGTCATATGCTGCACAAAATAACGCTTATCATCATAAATATCTCCTTTTTCCATAATATTTACAAATGTTGTCTGCCTACAATTCGTAATGTGCATAGTTATCCAAGAAAAGGACTCAAAGCAATACTCACTAAGTTTCCCGTCTTTCCGCCCTCTGGCATCCATGCCACGTTTCCCACGTTTTCCTTTCCGCAGAACTCGTAAGAAGCTTTTCGTACACATGTTGTAAAGGGTTTCTAGACGAATCTCCGTCGTTAAGCCAATGGGATCCTTCTTACTTTTAGTTTGATTCTCAAAATTAAAAACACCCGACAAGTCGAACGTTACAGGAGACTTGTGGTTAATAATACTTTTACCGTGTACCTGAAAATACAGAACGAAATGATTCATGAAAGATCAACAGAATAGAGTCATGTTACGAACATTGGAAAGATACTACAAGTATAACAGTATATGGCAACAATGGCAACACCCATGAAATAAAGAACGCACGGTCAATATATTATTGGTGCATATTTAAATCTGAATAACGAACAATTGTTCACTATGATGTTCTTAATATCGTGTTGTTCTTGTTCAATTTACGGGGAGAGCCGTAATTAAGTTTGAGAACTTGTGGCTCGACTCTTTTGCTTTATATGTAATCTCTAATGTTGTTATACCATGTGATTTATTTGACAATAAAATATGTTTAAACTAATAACGAACAATGGAGACACAAAACAAGATTGCTCGAATGTGCCGGTGCATGGTCTACAGTGATCCTATATTAAATTGTATGGTCGTGTTTATATAAATAATATTCAAAGTAACACCAATACGTAACAAGCTGTTTAAATATATGTCTGTTTCGGAAACTGTACAACATGCTAACCCTTTCCCTCACAACGTAGTTGGCGCCTATGCACTAGACGTCTTTTGAAAACATTGCGACAAAAAAAAGAAATTGCTGACAATGAACACATTTTCCATTTGCCACACTTTTGTCTACAATTTGTGTGTTCTCTCACTAATTGAGATTGATCATATTTTTACATACTATTTCTAAAGTCGTCTGCTGCATATTTGTTGTATGTCAGAAATGGTTAAAAGTTGTATACAGTATTTTGAATGCCGTTAAGTAGAGTCCCATTTTGTCAGATAGCGTTGCACATTTTCTGGATTTGCGATTACAGGAAACTGGGTGGTTCATTAAGCAATTTGCCAAAATACACACAGACATGTCTCTGACACTCGTAAAACCGATAACAATACATTGGATCCCGGCAAGACGAAATAGGGGCCTTGTCCTATAGACATTCGCACCACAACAAGCGATATGAGACGGGAACCAATACGACTTCAATTATAACGCTCAGAGATGGCATATCTTGCTATTCTAAATATAGGCAGTCGGGTAAGTAAAGATCATGGTGAGACTATGTGGATGCACAAGCTAGCCTGAACCATTACTATTCGTAGATGCAGCAAATCCCATTTCGCCCGAGGCAAGTCATTTCATTCATACATCTTACTTAAAAAATAACACTCCACTGGCTTGGTCTGATCTGGATCTCAACTATTCGCACATTAATCCCACACATCGAATGGAGATCTGATTAATTGTGTCTACTTTGAATCGACCAATACGGAGATGCAGGTATATTGTTTCACTAAGGTTGGTTTTCCTGTAACGCGGTTCTTCAATATCTCGATTCCCAATTTCTTCATTTTCTCACACATTCCGTTTGGTCAACAACCTGACTTTTCGTCTATTAAATGTTTGTGAAAGCAGCTAGTTTATCATTTAATCATGTCCAAGTGCTGTTAGCCAAAACACTTAACTGCGGTTCGCTGAAGTGAGCCGTCCCGCGAGAAAACCAACATTGTGGACTCGCAATGTATCGACCCGGATCAGTCTAAGAATGCCGCGCAGGCTATCCGGATAGACACTTTTCGCCTTTTGCGGATTTTCTGTTTCAGGAATCATAACTCTATACCTCTATACCCCCCCCCCCCTCCTGAGGCGCAATGTGTCGGTCCGGATCAGTCTGCGCGGACTGCGCAGGCTGATCTGGGTCGATACATTACACAGAAGCCATAATGTTGGTTTTCTCGAAGGACTCCTCAATAATACAACCATAGGCTCCCGATCTCGAAGTCGAATGGGACCAAGCAATTATCTCT